>CAUYQV010016623.1:0-36671 GCA_963574575.1 Galagoides demidoff | reverse complement strand
CTTGGGAGGCGGAGGCAGGAGACTCACTTGACCCCAGGAGTTGGAGGTTGCTATGAGCTGTGATGCCATGGCACTCTACCCAGGGGGATAGCTTGAGGCTCCGTCTCAAAAAAAAAAAAAGAAGATTCTTTTTGTACATTTAAGTTATGTGATAACTGTTTGGTTGAGTGAATATTACTTTCCAACCTCAAGTGTAAAAGGGTATTAACCAATAAAATGATGACCAAACTGCTGTGTTCTCTTTCCTGTTTTATTCCTGGAATATTTGTTACTCAGTTTATTGCTGGGTCATGCTTAAAAAAACACGAACACTTCATTAGGCAATGCCATTTGATAAATTATGAAATTGCCATTAGCAAACAATGTCTTGGAGCTGCAAATTGCCATGAAGAAGAAACACCGGGTCTCTATAGTCAATAATAATTCTCCAAGGAGAGTTGAGGACAAAAAGGTTATCAGTTGTTTTCCTTTATCCTTTTTTTGGTTTTGTTTATTTTGCTGTAAGTATTGTGAGGACTCTCTGTATATCATTTTGACTGCTTTTGGAAGGAAACCCGTGTACAGCTGCACTCTGTGGCTATACTGTCCAGGACAGGTTCCATCTTCCATAGTTGGGGGTCTGTGCTTTTTGGGGCATTCTTTTGTGAATGAAATTAGGCTGAGAATTCTTATACATGTGATATTTGCTCACTCGATTATTTTACAACTGTGATGGCTTAGAAATGAACAAATCTTCATCCCTTTTTCTGCAGGGTTGGGAACTAAGTCAAGAAATATTACTCATCTAGAACCTTTTGGCTTCCAAACTATCAGTCTAATTTCTATATTCAAGCAACAAAGGTAATGGCGAGGTACAGAATGCATTGAGAGACAGGAAATGAACACATGATTTCCTTCTGTCTGAGTCAGAGATCAGCCATGTGCCCGACTCTCTGAAAACCCCCAGGGAATGGAAGGGTTCTCATACTAAAGGAAGCAGTCACGAGGCCTTGCCAGGAGTCTTTAATACTCCAGGAGTGATAAACATGTAATAGCTATGGGAACATTCTAAAATAGCTGTCATTTTGTTAATGAGTACTTGCTAAAGCATTTCCTGGGCCACTGGTGTTTATGGAACTTTTAAACAAAATATTTATGAAGATGGAACCAGGCCTTGCTGCATAAATTTTGTCCTTTAACTTGCACCTTTCTCTTCCTCAGTGGACGACCGATGCTCAGGCCTCTGCTACACTAAACAAACAAATACACCCCCAGTGCGCTACCACATTCTCTCTTCCTGGTGCCAAGAACAAAAATTATGTTTTGCCTCTGCTTCCTTGTTTCCCTCTAACTCCACACCCCTTTGCAGTCTGGTGTTTATTTCTACCACAATATAGACATGACCTCTTAGACACGGCTCCTGATGGTGAGTTCACGGGTAAGCCCAGCAGACCTTTGTCGCCGTCGGCATCTGCTCTTTCTGCCATTTATCCTGCTTACTGGCAAGCCCTTTATGAAGGAGTCCTGCTTGGTGACGTTGGGGATCTCGTGCGAGCCTGTAGCTCTTCCTTTTCCTTCCCTCTCGTTAGAGCGCTGCTTTCTACTTCCCACCTTCTTGACTTGAGTGTGTCTGTTTTGTTTTTGCCTCGGTATTTCTTTTCTGAAAATTTTATCCCATCCCATGGCTTCAACTTAAAGCCCCATCTGGATCCCCGGCCAGCAGGGTCTTTGTGTGGGTTGTGAAGGTCCCTTCCTCTGGACGCACAGCCCTTGCAGCGGCGTCTTCAGTCTCAGCATCTTCAGCCCCTCAGGCAGTGGCCCAGCAGGTTGGAGTCTCCCACACACACTGCCTCTGGGCCCCGGGGCTCCATACCCCTCCTTCACTCCAACCGTCCCCTCATCTCTTATCTCCCCCTCTGCTTTTTATATAACTGGGTGCCCATGCTTGTAGAATTGTAGAAACTATATTCTTGCCTTTTTTTTTTTCTAGCTCTTTATCCCAATGGTCAATGTCTTGCTCAGGATTTAATTATTTCCTCTTTTTAATTATTATTTCAGGTTAATTGGAGGGTGCAAAGAATTAGGTTATAATGTTTGCATTTTTTAGGTAGAGTCCTTCTTATAATTGTGTCCCACTCCCCAAGAATTAAATTCTTTCTTGTTAGGCTATTGCCCCCTCACTGCGTCTTCTTTAGGCCTTCTTCCCACCCGATTCATCCCTACACATCTAGCAGTTTAGAGATGATTGTCTGTCTATCTATCTATCTTGATCTAGATAGAGACACGTAGCTAAAGCTACATAGAGATATTCCCCACATTTTTTTCAGTGAGACCTTAATCAACGGACAAGAGCAAGGGCCGTAGACTTAAATTTCAGAATCTGAGGCCAGTGTTGGTGCGTTTTCTCGTGTCATCCTCCAAGACTTACTGTGCCTTTCTAGGCCTCAGCTTCCTCACAATGACGGTTCACCAGTATGGAAACCTTCTGTGTCCCAGCCACAGACTCCATGCACTTCCCACGCAAGGTTCATTCAGCACTCAGAAGACATTTTATTATATTTCTACTGGACTTTTTGAAAAATGGACTCTAATTAAGCCTACAGAGGCTGATTTATTCTTTAAATTCAGTTTTGTTTTTTTTTTTTTGAGACAGAGCCTCAAGCTATCCCCCTGGGCAGAGTGCCATGGCATCACAGCTCATAGCAACCTCTAACTCCTGGGCTCAAGCAAATCTCCTACCTCCACCTCCCAAATAGCTGGGACCACAGGCGCCCGCCACAACGCCCGGCCATTTTTTGGTTGCAGCCATCATTGTTGTTTGGCAGGCCTTGGGCTGGGGATTCGAACCCGCCACCTTAGGTGTACATGGCTGGTGCCTTAGCCAATTGAGCCACAGGTGCCTAGCCAATTCAGTTTGTTTTTTAAAGAAATCTACACTAGAGCTACATTCAGATTGTGCCAATGCCCTAGGACCAATTGTAGATGGTGATGAAACAGAAGTAAATGAGTATTATATTTTATTTAGAGACAAATAAACTTCCTTTTTTTTAAGGAAAGAAAGAAATAAAAGTATAACTGTTCCTTCTTTTTAAAAATTATAAACTACATAATGCAAATAAACACTTATTCAATGTTTATATGTAGCTTTCTTTATTGATTCTTTACAACTTCATCTTAGAGTCAAAACAACCAAAGAGAGTAACCAGAATCCTCCCTCCAGTTGTGTGACACCAGCATGTCTAATTTGCACACCACTTGCCTTTTTCTGAATTTACGAGTCCGTTATTGCCAGAGTCCAATTGAAGAAGCCATGCATCAGAGTAATGACTAAGCGTCTTCTGTCTTAGGCTAAGAATATTATGTCACTACAATTTTATCCTGGGGTCATACATTCACTTTTCCATAGTGACATAGGCCTGTGCCCTTGGGCAGGTAAACTGACCGCTCTTCCTTAGAGTCATTTCTGGCAGAGGACTTAGGCCCTTTCGTAACATCAAAGGCTTCTATGGCTTATTTCATTTCCTTAATCAGCTCATTAATTACATAAGCACAAATGGAAGCTGCATACATGTTGCAGATCTTGTAATTAAGCCCCCACACATTTTGAATGACCCAAACAATCCAAACTAAGTAACATATCAACAATCATGTAACAAGTCTAGAATGTGTTTCCTCTTAAGAACCTTGCAGTCACACTGGCAACTTCTTGCAACACTGATTGCATCGCATAGCCTCAAACTCACAGCAGAAGGAAACCTGAGCCTTCTCTTTCCTTCTGCCTCCGTCACGCAGCATCAGCAGGACTAGTTGGAATCCAGTGCATATATTAGAGATCCCTCCTCTTTGTCTATCATCAGAGCTGCTCCTTGGGGGGAGGAGAGGTAGCCAGTGTTTTCTGGACTTTGAACTTCTTTAGCTATTAAAATGGGAAATGGTGGCATACGTAAAAAATAAAATAATGAGATGTTTATAAATCACCCCAAAGTGCCGCTCTCAATGCTCTACAGTATTCTTTAAAGTCAAGTAAATCTTTGCATCAGAAAGATACTTGTACCTTTCACAAAGTATTAATGTTATGTGATGGTGGTTTTCTGATGGGAAATACTGTGTGTCTTGTGAACACACGCATATACAGATAGTGGGAGACCTGGGCTGGGATCATTAGCTTGGGAAGAGTGACTGCCCAGTGTTTGCCTCCCTCCTTCCCCTCAAGTTGGTCACCATCTCTGCCCACTTTCTCGCAGAGACACCTGGCTTCAATGTTTCTCTGTTATATCCACTTGCTGCTATTTGCCACATGCAGGTGGTTGTTCGGCCCAGGGGACTGTTCCTAGGTCTGTTCCTTTTCCCCCCTCCTCTGTGAGCTGCGTACATCAGGGTCAGAAGAAGGAGTCCTTGCCTCTTCTGAGATGCTCTCCCTGGCTGCATCCCTCCTCTCTGTCTCCAACAGCGCTCTGCTGTGACGTTCAGCACTTGGCTTTTTAACTTCTTACTGACTGGTCCATTTCCCGAGTTCAGCTCCTTGAGTGTGGGGGCCTTGTCTTACATCTTTGTATGACTAGGACTTAACACAGCGCTTGACACAGGAATTCCAAATTTGGGGGTCCAGTATTGCTCCAGTCTTCACGTTACAAAGGAGCACCCGTCCTGTCTGGGGCATTTCCACACGACAGTGTGTTGAAGGTTTGGCCAGCCTATCCAGCAGACATCTGTGCAGTCAACTGGAAGGTCAAGAGGCATAGGCCAGGAGTTCCTTCTCTTTCTTTGGGTAAAATATTTCAGGGTTTTGCTTTCTATATAATTTATTTCTGTTACTCAGATTTCACAATAAAGCAAATGACCATTCAGGTGACTCATTAAGCTTTGTTCATCTTAGATTCTTCACCACTTGTTGGCATCTCAGCCGTCCCTTCACATGATGGAAACTTAGACTAAATGCTGACGCTCCAGAAATATTTTAAGATGTTAACTCGTGACCTACCTCCTTTGCTCAAATCCCATTTATTTTGTGACACATATTGCCTAAGGAAAGGGATAATTCAGAAAAAGTATTTTGAATATTTTTCTTTGCAACAGCCTTTGAGGTTCAAAAAGCTAACCCAGTAAGGCCTTGGAGTTCAAAGTTTAAACTATAACAACAAGGGTAACAACCAAATAAAACAGATCTCTTTATCCCATTCCTAAAAGCAGATAATGATTCTCATGGTGGTGGAGCCAAAGGGAAGGAAAAGACCTCAGCTGCTGGCAGGACAGTGGGACTCTGAGTTAGGGTTCCATGTTCTGCATATCAACCCCCCACCCACCACGAGCTGCGTACATCAGGGTCAGAATGGGTTCAGATGAGACTGGGGAAATCTAGGGGTGGAGGAATATGTGAATCACTTTCTGTGTCAAGTGCATGGAGACTACAAAACTCAAATAGTTTTTTAGTGTTCTGCATAGTGGCAGATCATTAGAAATGGGTTTCTAAGCAGACCTGCCTAAAACAGCCTTCCAGGTATCCCCAGGACCGCAGTATGGCCAGGAAGGGGACAGAAGGAACAAAGAGAGAGCCAGATCTGGGGAAGCCCACAGTTATCACAGGGCCTGTGGACTTAAGTCCAGGAACAGGCCGGGTTGAGGAAGCCGGACTCTCAGAGATGCCCGTGTCTGCAGAGAATGGTGAGCATGCCCCAGATTCCCACCCTCCCCCACCCCAGACGTGAAACCCTGCGTGTCTCTCAGGTGAGGCCGAGGAAAGTGGAGGCCCTAGATTAACCAAAGTTAAATTTTAGTCACCTGGAAGGCAGTATACAAGCATAAGAAAGTTACATCATATGTGCCTATTTTGTAAACCAACATCCATTCCTTCTTCATAAATCATATTTTAACTTAAACCAATTATTTTTAGCTGTATATTTGGCGATAGAAAACCCTAATTGAGAAATAATGCTTTTTAATCCTGTAGAAATAATGATTTATAATCTTATCAAAAGTCTAAAGTGTACATGTTTTTCTTTGAAGTTGGAGGGATTTCAAGGCTAGATAAAGTATAAGATTTGACCCGATTAGACACTGAGCATAGAGGTGAGGGGATTAGGAAGGAAAAAAAGTAATCTCATGTAGGAATCTCCACTCTAGACAGCTTAATAGAGCTTCAGGTTTTAGTTTACATTTCATCTAAATTCTGATCTCTAAGGATCACAAACATTATTATCTTTGACTCCTTACCAATGTTATCTTAAGTGACACAAAGCAAATGCTGACATTTTGGTAAATTACTGGTAAAAGGATTATTGCTTGGCTAAAAGCACCTTGTAAATAAACCCATTCTGCTAATGAGTGATCTTTACCCAAGTTCTTAAGCATAGCTAAGCTGCCCCAAAAGTAACATCTGCTCCAATTTATGGGCTCCATGGAGAGGGAGACAGAAAGGAAAAAGCACTTAGGTTTCTTGAGGGTGTGACATAATAAGAAATATATATAATAGAACTTCTGTAAATCAACCGTCCAAGGGTCTGTAACAGATTGGTCAACATACAGAAGTTGTGAACATAAGGAACTAGGCCTACTGTACTGATACGTACATGTGGTGCATGTCCCATCTGTGGCAATAAGGTCAGCTTATGGAGGGGGGCCATTGTGGGGAGATGGTCAACTATGTAGGTTCTACTGTAGTTGTTCATTGTTTTTTATTCCTGGAACACAACTCCTAAGACTCTTGAAATCTCTGCAGTCTTAGAAGTATCTTTTGCATATCAAAGAGATAACTGGTAGTTGGGACCCCTATATAGCATGAGCATAGGTCTGGTCTCCAGAAAGACCAAAGCATGATTAGAGGGTTGGAGCTAAAAGTTCCAAAAAGGAGAAAAGGGGTGAAGGATCAGATCAGAGGTTCTCAACCTGTGGGTCACGACCCCTTTGGGGGTCAAACGACCTTTTCCAGGCATCGCCTAATATCAGATATTTACATTATGATTCATAACAGCTGCAAAAACTATAGTTACGAAGTAGCAATGAAAATAATTTTATGGTTGGGGGTCACCACAACATGAGGAACTGTATTAAAGGGTCACAGCATTAGGAAGATTGAGAACCACAGGTTTAGATAATGACCGATGGTAAATAGTGTAATCAACCCTGCCTATGTAACTGAACATTTACAAAAACCCTAGAAAGTGGAACTTAAAAAACTTCTGGGTTGGTGAGCACATCCAGGTGCAAGGAAGTGCATGTCCAGAGGTGGCCTGGAGTCCCTGCAAAAGTCCAAGAATAGGCAGTGCCAAATAGGCCAAGCAGGCTTTCTTCTTCTTTTTTTTTTTCTTTAGGGAAATCAGTTAGCAGATTGGCTGGAGTTCAGGGATAGGACTCTCTAAGAGTGAAATGACAAGCAAGGTACGGACTCATTGAGCAAAAGGGTATTAGATAGAAGATAAGAACCAAGAAGACAGACACCAAAAAAGAAAAAAAGAAAAAAGTCAACTTACAATAGAAGAACTAAAAATATGATCCTGTGGACTGTGGGGCCAAGTGAACAGTGAGGACCAAAGGACACTACAGGAGCTGGTCACAGGTGACCCTGGAGGTCAGAGAAAGCCAGGAGGAACTGATCACAGGTGACCCTGGAGGCCAGAGAAAGCCGGGTGTTCTACAGGCCTGGGTCTCTACTGGGCTTTTGACATTTCTGCCAGGCTACTGGAAATTCTTAGGAAAATGGGGAAGTTAATGCAGCCCTACAGTTACTGTTGCTGGAGATTATGACCAGCCCTCCCTGAGAGCCAATGTAAGCATCTATCAGAATTCCCTTGAAATACACTATTCAACCATGAGGATCATAGTGGCTTTTCTAAGACTGCTGGATTCTTAGATCTCTTTGCTTTAAGATCTAAGTTAGAATATCATATCACTCATTGCCTGAGTTTTTGACCTGTCTTCCAACGCCTTGTTTTCTCTTTTCCTCTCTCAATAAATACATGCATATTATATTATATTTTTTTAATTAGGTGCAGACATTACCTGAAGAATTTAAATTGCAGATTTCTGGGCCCTATGCCCAGAGGGTCTGATTCATGTAATCTGGTATAAGGCCCCAGAATTTACATTTTAACAAAACTCCAGGTGATTATAAGGCAGGTGGTCCACAACCACACTCTGAGAAGCACTGATTTAAGTCATCACAATGCCTTGGGAAATTCGACAATTCCCTGGCCGTGCTGCGTCTCCCAGACTGCCTTCTACTGCTCATATAGCAGCCCAAGCCCTTCCTTTCACACCATTCCATTTGAAGCTATGAAAATGGCCCCCATAATCACATCCTTGGCCAAAACATGGAAAATTTTAGGATACAATTCAGAATTCAAGACTGCGCTTCGGCTGTCTTTAGTTTTACCGTATCTGTGATTTTAAGAGCCATTTATTTCTTGCTGAAATTTAGATCCATTCTGAGATAAGAAAATGTTTCACATTTATCACTGAAATATAAGATTGTATCCTTTTGCTCTTCCCAGAGTGAAATATGTCTCCTAATTTTTTAAAGAACCGTTCTTTCAACCACAAATATTAAGACAGCTGCGTGCTCTTGGTTGGAGTTAAAAAGGAGTTTGGGATATTTACAGTTTCTCGTTTAGAATTGGAAGCTGGGCAACAAGTAGTCATCACATATGGGAGAGATTTATTATACATTGCCGAAGTGGGCTCCAGTTTGATGTAGTATAAATGGTATTTTCAAGCACTCCAGTTCCCCAGATTTTCCATGGCTACAGTAGATGCTCTTGTCTCTACTGAGAAATATGCTAGTCTGGGGAATATTGAATAAGCATTCTTCCAGGCACTGTAGTCAGGGCGTTTGTTTTCAGCCAAGTTTCGTATGACTGTTTCACATATGATTTTGCTCTGCATGAACTACACTGGAAAAAATGAAAACCTGGTCTAAAAATAAACACATTAAGCATTTAACCGTTAATCAGTAAACATTCGTTATTACTAAGGTCTGTAAAAATTGAATAGCAGGCTTAGGCAGCATATTAAGCAAACAGTGCTGGTCAAAATTCTGTTGTACACTTACCCCTTTAACCCAACAAGGGAATAAGGAAAAATAGAAAGAGGAACCTTATGAAATAAAGTATAAGGGCAATTGTCTGAAACAGTAGGTAGGATTAGAACTAAATGTCCGTATTTTAAGAATCTCTGCAGGTCTCTGAAATGTTATGTTTTTCATAATGACCTACCTTCAGCTTGTTCATCGTTGTAAATTTTGCTGTTATAACATATTTAGAGTGAGAGGCATCCTTAACAGTCAAGAAAGAGGCACTAATGCCAGATATTACTCTCTGTAAGTGCTTAAGATTTGAGAAGTAACCCCCAGAAAAGAAATCGTATGTGTTAAGGTCCTGAGACAGGCATGAATTGTGTTCACCAACTGTTTTCACTTCTTTAGCACGTAGGAGAATTACAGATCTCCTCTCCTTTGAAGTTAGGTGTGTGTAACTTGCTTTGGCCAATGAGAAATAAACAGAAGTGATGGCTCTCACTTCTAGGTAGAACTTTTGGGTGTCCCTGTTGGGGGTCCCCCATGTGCCTTTCTTGCTGTGCTGGGGTCACGAAAGCACATATTGGGACGCTTGGGTGACTATGGTGAGTTGAGGACCTGCTCCCCCACACTGGGAGAGTCAGAAACAGTCTTTGTTACGGAATTTTTTGTTAGTGCAGCACGATTTAGAATACCTTGACTAGTACAAAATGTCAACATTATGAGAAGAAAACATTTCAAATGTTTTGATAGAAATGGGAATTTCCCAAGAAGAAGTGGAGGTTATCAGTAATGTGTGATTTGTGTATTATTTGTTCCTTAAGGAAGCCCAAGAGCCTGCTGAAAAGAATCGGGCTTGTTAGTTCCATTGTGGGGTCAGGTCTGAGTTATAAGGAGCTAAAAAATGATACTCAAAAAGGCATGTTCATGTATATGTAAAGATCAGAAAAATACCACAAAGCTGCCAGTAATGAGGATGTGTCAAAATCAAGAACAGGGATAAGAGAGATGGAGAGTCTACTTTGCCTTTTAACATTTCAAGCTGCTTTTTTTTTTTTTTAATGAACCTGAAGCAGTCTTATAATTAAAAATACAAATATCAGAAAATAGAATGTCATACTCCAATAAAAATCTTTGGATTTTAAAAACCATATTTTAGATAAAACATGATTGTCAAGATTAAGAGAACTCAGCATATGTTGGTCTTGAAGGACTGTCCTAAAACCAGGGTCTTAGAGGACATAGGAGTCACACATGTGGCCTGTGTAAAAGCCAAGCCCCACACGGTTCCCTCATAGCAGAGATTGCTTTAAGAAACATGGCCTAGTAAGCATAAGTTTTTTTTTGTTTGTTTGTTTTTTTGCCATTTTTGGCCAGGGCCAGGTTTGAACCCACCACCTTCCATATACAGGGCTGGCGCCCTACTCCTTTGAGCCATAGGCACTGCCCTAACCATAATTTTTTTAAAAAAATCCAATGAAGTTATTGAAGTTAATTACACTATGTTCAATTCTTGACACATTGCAGTATCTCTTAATATTCTCTCATTTCTTGAGAGTATCCCCCAAATCTATCTGAACCCTCAAAACAACTTTTTTTTTAACTGACGTCTAGCCCACGGCCCCTCCTTTTCCTTTTCTAAAAAAACTCTCCTCCCTCACTCAGCTCAAGCAGTATCTCTCCTCAGTTATCCCTGCTCTCTCTACACACTATTTTAATTTGGCTTTATTTTCTCAGGAAATGCCCCATCCCAATGAGCTGGGATATTTCCTGTTTCAGAATCCAAGATCATCAAGTTGATTTATTGCAGCACCATTTGAAGTTCTGTCAGGTCTCTTTGTCATGCACCACTGAAGTCCCTGGCAAACTGCACCCACCCACTAATATTTGCTCTTGTTTTAACTCCTTGTCATTATTTAATTAGGCTCAAAAATGTCGCCGTATGCAGGGAACCCATTGTTTTTCTCTATTGAAGACATTCTTGTTGAAATAGGGTAATATTTTTTCTGGCATCATAAATTAGAGACAATGAGATAAATAGAGAGTCGACAGATAGGAAAGAAACAGACTGGGCTTCCTATTATATAACACTCATAAGATTTTTTAAAATGACACGGGTGTCAGCAGGAGGTCATCAACATCACAGCTGCCCCATCCTCTACCCTCTGCTTGTGGGAACATGAGATAGTACAGAATTTATTTGCTTTAAATTTACTAAATCATAAGTTTAACACCCACATTTGAGTCTAAAATATTTCTAAAATGTATATTTCAAGAACCTTCCAGCATTACTTCACATTACTCATCTTTGGTCCTCAAAGATTTTTTTCTTAAAGGTGTGTATGCTTTAATTTCTGGAGATGATTCTCATCTATTGGGGCTGAGAAGTTCCTAACCCAAACATAGCTCAGCAAATAAATGTGGGGTTAGTAAAAGTTTTAAACCTCATTTCCCACAGAATACTCAAAGGATAAGATGATCCCTCCCCTTTCAGTTCTATTTATGGCACTTGGCACATTCTGCCATCACATCTTATTTTTAAACATGTCTTAAAAGTTTTAAAACGTTTGTATCTACTCTTTTTAGATTTCAGATAAAACACGTGAGGGAATGAGGATGGAGTATTTCCTGTCACAAAAATAGAATGCTCTTCTACGTACACGGAAAAGAGAATATGACTGGCCCCCAAGGGCCTTATCTTTAGTATTTACCCATTATTCACAGCCCACGAGGTGTTACTTAAAACACACATGCACAAGAAGCAATGGCTTCTTTTTGAGAATTTATGAGGCACTGTAAGCCAGAAAATATAAGAAAAGGAAACAACAAAATGATAGGGCTATGAATAAGATGATTCGGAAGAGGATTTATTGCCGTTTCCACCTGAGAAGAAAATTTTTGTGATTTATTTAATAGTATAAGCAATGACTACAAAGGATTTATTATAAAACTCTTACTATTTTCTCTAGAGAACAGTATTCCTCATACTTGGGTAAAAGGCACGTCTAGCAGCTTAATCAAACCATCTAAATATATATCCTAGAAAGCATAAAACCATACATTCTGGAACTTTAGCAGGGGTGGAGGAATCCTTTGTATTATATTTTCAACAGATATGTCTGTTTTCTGTTACAATTTCTGCTGTTTTTGAGAGATGAGACTGCTGGGGGTAGCTGTGTAAGGCTTTTATAATTATAATGCAGCTTACATCTGTAGAGAGGATATCTGAATTCTTTTAAAATAATAAAGTGGTGAAGTGAAATAGAGATTTTTTTTTTTTTTTTTGGACACAGTGTCCTGCTCTGTTGGCCCGGGTAAAGTGCCATAGCATCGTAGCTCACAGAAACTTCAAGCCCTTGGGCTCAAACTAACCCCCTTTCTCAACGTCCCCGGTAGCTGAAACTACAGGCACCCACCACGATGCCCAGCTATTTTTAGAGATGGGGTCTCATTCTTGCTCAGGCTGGTCTCAAACTCCTGAGCTCAAGCAATCTACCTACCTCGGCCTTCCAACTTGCTGGGATTACAAGTATAAGCCACAGAGCCTGGCCTGAAATAGAGATATTATATGCCACTGAAGATTATTCCATTGATGTTTTCAGTACCCTTTTTTAATGTTATAATGTCAATAATATAGTCAAAGCTAGAAAGAATAATCCTTAACTATAACTGTAGTATATGATGCTTTTAAAATATGCTTTCATCTTCAACATTATTGCAAATTCTGTTATTTAAGCATTATGCTGACCCTTTTAGAAAACCTGGATCATGTGCTGTTTTGAGTAGCGCTGAGCCTGTCCTCACCGCAGTGCTCTGTTTCAGCTCTGCTCTTTGGGTGACGTTGTCTGCAGCTGATGAAATAAAAGTCCAGCAAAATAACCTCTGGGGTTACCCCTCAAACAGTAGCCTGTGAGATTTAGTGACTGAGGGGGAACAGCGTTTAATCAGGAAAAGCTCCTTTTCAAAGGTAGTAGGTAGAACTCCGTGGCAAGGAAGCCCCACCAGGTAAATAGAAGAATATAATCCCGGGCGTTGTATTTCCTCCATTCGCTGTTTGTTACAGGTTTTTGTACTTTAGCATTTTTAGCAACTGTCTCAGAATTGATGTGGACATCAACACAGAAATGTAAACAAAGTTCTTAAAAAGAATCCAAATACTTCCCAAGGGCAAGACAACTTTTCTTCGTCATTCTCCCTGTGTTGGGTTTGTTTTCTCTTCCCGTCTTCTTCTCTCGCTGATAACCAGTGTGGTTTGTTGGAAAGACTATGGGTTGTAGATTCCAACAAATCATCATTGACCCTCTGCTTGTTCGGGTTTTAGTCAATAACTCTTGAAGTTTTAAACTATTTATTCATCTGACTTCATGGCAGATTTTACTTAGAATATTTCTGTTTGTTGTCGTCTTAATTGGAAATGTGTACATAACACTTACTAAACGTCTGTGTCCAAATTATAGTAGTCTTTTATTTTCTGTTTGCTTGTTTCTGGCAATCAGAATCTGAAATAAGCCTATTTGAGTCTATGTTATTTTCTAACTTGGACAGTATCTTTGAGGACCCTTCCAGATTTTGTGTCGTTTGCATTTTTAATTTGACAACACAATTTGTGACTATTCCTAAAATAGGAGAGATGTTAAGTCATGTAGCATGGTTAGAATAAATCAGCTAAGAACAAACTTCTATATACACACATCATAATAATAAAACCACAAAACCAAAACAATTTGTGATTTTTTTTTTTTTTTTTTTGCTTAAGGAAACTCAACTTACCACATCTGTGTCTTACATTAAATCTACCTTCACCTTTTCACATGTGTTCATCTTGGAGAGTCTCTGGTTCAATATAAGTGCACTAACTGTTTACCTGGTTACACTGATTTACCACCAGAGAGTTCTTTCCCAGAGTGTAGTAAGGTATACTGCAAGAAATGTGGCCCTCCTAATAAATTCTTAAATCAAATTTGTTTATAATTTACTTCTATCCATTTATATAATTTGCTTTTATACATTTATATAATTTAGAGAAAATTCCAAGCTATCACTATAATACAATTCCTAGGTAGCTAAAGAAAAGGTGCTAGAATTTTAATATCTGTTAGTAGAGTTTAATTTTAAAAAAATTAAAAAACACATTTATTGGGTTTTGTAAGATAATTTTCTCCATATTAGCTTTCCTATTAATATTACAGAACTTGGTTGTATCAGAACTTTTCTACTTCCAGTTATAAAAAACTCAGTCTAGCCAACATCAGCAAAAAACTGGAATTTATTAGATCGTAAAATTGAGAAATCCAAGTAAAGCTCAGCCTGGGGCACAGTGTATCAATCTGGGCCCAATCAGGAGAAAGAAACCACATAGTAATTTGAACAGAGAAAGTTTAATATCAAAAATTATTAACTGTAACAGGGGATTGGAGCATCAAGGAATTGGTTAGTAAGAAGTAAAAAGAATTGTAAAGAGTACGGAGTAGCAGATGTGAGGAGCAGCTGATACCCGCAGGTGAGGCCGAGCGCCCAGAGAAGAGCCCATCCCCCACGCTGAGGTCAGACCTCTAACCAGGAGGGATGGCCCTGCTCTCTGACAGCCCAGATGTCACTGTGGCCTTCTGCCCATAGAAGTTCCTGGAAGTCTTTCTTCTGGAACTGCCTGAAGTGAGCGCTCTGTGGTGCCAGAAAAATTCCCGGGGAGGTGTCTCACTGCAGGCTCTGTGCCCTAAAACAACGGGGCACGGAGGTAGGGAGCAGAGAGGGAGTGAGCTGCTGGTCACTGTACGTGGCAGATGCTGACGCTACGAAGCTGTGAGTACTGCGGTACTTGGCTTCGACCCACGTGTGTGCTGGAGGGGCTGGATGCTGCTGAAACCACGCGCTCCAGGAGCCTGCCGGGGACCCGGGAAGCAAAAGCCCCTTTGGACTGCGGGGTCTCTCCAGTGCCCTGTACGTAAGCAAGAGTTTCGCAAGGTGCCAGTGGTACTTTTCAAAGTATGAGGGGAGTACAGATGTTTTTGGTTACAGGGATCCCTTTTGTTTATGCTTGAGTCGGGTTATAAGGTGCCCATCGCCCAGATAGTGGTCACTGTACCTTTTGGACAGGTTTTCATCCAGCCCTCTACTCCCACCCCTTTTCCCCCACTTGATTTCCGTTGAGTTTTACTTCCCTCTGTGCTCATTGGTTCGTTCCAATTTAATAGGGAGTGCACGTGGTGAATGTTTTTCCCTTCTTTAGACAGCTCATGTAGTATAATTGTCTCCAGTTCCACCTAAATCGCTGCAAAAGATGTTAAATCGTTCCTTTTTATGGCTGAGTAGCACACTGTGGTATTTATTATACCGCGTTTTGTTAATCCACTCATGAATTTCTGGGCCCCAGGGTTGATTCCCTATCTTTGCAATTGTGCATTTTATTGCAATAAACATTTGAATACAGGTGTCTTTTTGATAAATGACTTCTTTTCCTTTGGGTAAATATCCAGTAATAGGATTGCTGAATTAAACGGTAGGTCTATTTTTAGTTCTTTGTGGAATCTCCATAATATATTCCATAGAGGCTGTATTAATCTTCAGTCCCCCCAGCAGTGTCGTTTTCCTTTCTCTCTACATCCACACCGGAATCTACTATGCTTTGAGTTTTTAATAAAAGCCATTGTAACTGATGTACGATGATACTCATGGTTTTAATTTATTCCCTAATGATTAGTGATGATGAACATTTTTAAATATGTTTATTGGCTATTTGTCTATTTTCATTTTTCAGTAAGCATAACTCATTGGGCTTCTTGCAGAGTTTATTGTTTTCAGGGAAGAAAACCTAGACCATCTTGTGTGTCAGAGTATAAAAATTTGCTTTAAAAAAATGAAAAACAGGCTCGGCGCTGTGGCTCAGTCAGCTAAGGTGCCAGCCACGTACACCTAAGGTGGCGGGTTCGAATCCCCAGCCCGGCCCGCCAAACAACAACGATGGCTGCAACCAAAAAATGGCCGGATGTTGTGGCGGGCGCCTGTGGTCCCAGCTACTTGGGAGGCAGAGGCAGGAGACTCTCTTGAGCCCAGGAGTTGGAGGTTGCTATGAGCTGTGATGCCATGACACTCTACCCAGGGGGATAGCTTGAGGCTCTGTCTCAAAAAAAAAAAAAATGAAAAAGACCACGGCATATAGAAGGACATACAAACAAATCTTAAAAAGCAAAGAAATAAAGTATTGGATTATAACCTAAAAGTAAAATAAAATTCCATGAGTCTATACTCATGTAAATAAGCTATGTAAAAAATGAGGTAGAAGTGAAACCTCTTTCTTCCAGAAAATTCCAATTAACTAATATCTGAAGAATGAGAAATATAGAAATCCCCCTGAAAACACCACAATAATAATTCCTGCAGGAAAATCTATGAATGCTAAAATTAGTATACATAGTCTGAAGAAGAACCAACATATTTTCATAGTCTAAAAGTATATCCTTTCAAATATTTAGAAACTATAAAGGTCAAAGTAACAGCTTTACCATGGAGAATCCTAGCAATACCAGTTAAATAAACGATCAAAATTAATATTATCAGTAATACATGTTGACATCATTTACCTCTTGAGTTGTCCACTGAGAGAGCACACCCCTCTGTGTCATTCCTAATAATGCATCACAGAAACTCAAGTGTAGGGGCATTCTACATAATCACAGACTAGTGATCTTTGAAAGTGGCATAGTCAGGAAAGACAAAGATAGAAATTGTTACAGGCTGGAGAAGACTAATGAGACATAAAAACTAAATGCAATGTGTGATCTTGGATTGGATCCCGAAACATGAAAGGTAAAAGGCTGATCAAATCTGAATAGTTTCTGTGATACAGTTTATACAATTATAACAAGATTAATGGCTTAATCTTGGTAACCGTACGAAGGTTATGTGAAATACTAACATGAGGGGAAGCCGAGGAGCACACAGAACTCCTCCCAAACTCTGAAATTATCTCAAAACTTTAAAAACGTGAACAGAAAGCTCCCCATGTTACTATAACATTAAATCAAGTTTGAGAGCTACTGTGCTAGGATTTGATGACTGAGCTACCACCAGCTCTTTGCTCTTATGTGCAAGTAAAATTGTTCAGCTAGAGCCAAGCAGAAGAGAGATTCCAGACTGAATGAAGTAGATCCCAATGGTAAAAAAAATAACATCTCTAACCATTGTGGAACGTAGGTAGGAATGAAGAAGAGGAGAAGGAGGAAGGGTTAGAAGAAAAGGAGAGGGAAGAGGAGGGAGAGAAGAAAAAGGAGGGAAGGGGAGGAAGAAGAAGAAAAGAGAGATGGCAGAAGAAAAATATGCTCAAAAGGAAACTTTCGAATGATAAAATGTAACTATCAAAATACAATCTCAGTTGTCTCATAAAGTAACATCAAAAAACTGTAACAATTGCACCTGAAATGGGCTACTTTGAAACGATACTTACAAACATATGGGCCTCCTAATCCTTTGAATGTTAGATATTAAAAGAATTGTAATACTTCCTTTAGACACCAGGCAAGAACAGTATGACACAGTCAGATTACTTCCCAGATAGTCCCAAGATGAGTATCTGCAGTTTGCTTAATATTTCTGGTTAAAATTTCTCAATAAAGAAAAGAGACTATTTATATTAAGAAATTATTCAAATTAAAATATCCTTTTTCCTTGTTAAATACATAAATTAACACAGAATTTCCATGGGACGTAAGCTATACTATGAACACAGTAAGTACAGCCTCAACTTGGAAACATGGATGGCTGTGTCTCAGCCGTTGATGGCCAGTCATTTTATTTATCTGCAGTTTTATAGATTTTCATTTTTTCTTTCTCCTTTTTTGATGTTTAAGTATAGCAATTTTAAATTGCATCAAAAATAGCAGTCTAAGCAGGTGATATAGTTTCTAAAGTTTCTATTATACTCTCTACTCATATCTTCTGGTTGTAATACCCTCTGGATTAGTAGGAAAGCCTGTGCCCCACAAATGTTGCTTTGTGTCAGATGATTGGGAAATGCTAAATGAGTAAAACATTAATAACTGAATTTTGAATGTGGTCTAATTCTACATTAAGTAAAAGCCCTGGAAAAAGTATCAAGTCTAGCTGTAATTATTTATATAAGATGTTCTGAGTAGTTATATAATGTGAGGCTTCTCATCCATGTGTCAAATAGTTGCTCTGTCCTGGGGAATTTTCTTTCTATGTAAAAAATGAAATATGGAAGGGCGGTACCTGTGGCTCAAAGGAGGAGGGCGCCGGCCCCATATACTGGAGGTGGCGGGTTCAAACCTGGCCCTGGCCAAAAACTGCCCCCCGCCAAAAAAAATAAATATGGATGTTTACAGGATCTTTCCCTTAAGCAGATGAAAAAATGTCTTGAGGTTCTTTAAATAAAATAGGGATAAACAAAGAGCACCTTTGGAACTGTTACATTTCTCTGTACGTAGAAATCATTTGAAAATCATGCAGTTGTTCCCTGTGGACCAAGCCATGCTTGTGTAGGCAGCAACTCCTATTCACACAAAAGAGCCTCCTGGGTTCCCCTTTGGGAAATGAGACTGCTCTCTCAAGGAGGCATCTCCAAGGGTTGTTGGGAAGATCAATTAAAATGCTATTTGTAAATGCCACCTACGTAAAATTTCTCTGCAAAGATAGTTCTCTCCCTATTCATTCCCTAGTGTTTTAAATCCAGAAGGAACTTTGATTTAAGAAATAGCTTGTTAGGTACTCCTCCCTACCAATCTGTGCTGCTCTTCATGAGAGGAAAGACTTGTGTTCAACTTAAGATTTGAACAGGCTCATGTCCAGCAAAGCAGTTGACTTATAAATGTTAAATAAAGAATTACAGTACTTCAGTTTTAAATGGAAGGAATCCAGACAATCAGATTCAAAGTAGTTAACGTCCAATTTGAAAAATAACTTGTATGAGAAGTCAAGATAGTCTCAGTAGGCAGCACATTGGAGCCAAAAGGTTCTGGGGTTCTAAGTTAGATGGACTTGCTTTGGAATTTCTGACACTTTAGTAAAGCTTGATAAAGTTGCTTAACACCCACAAATATCTTCTTTTTTTTTTTTACATTTGAAAAACAATAATGATTATAAAAATTATTGCCAAGATGAAGACAAATTATATATGTATATAAGAGTTATATATATCTATATACATATACATCCGATACACGGTAGAAGTTCAATGTGGAGTTCTTAACACCATACTCTGTAGTTATATTCATACTGAACTTCAGCATGCCCAGATAACACACCAGGTCTGGATTCTCTGCTTGACTGGGGCCTTTGTGTGAGTTCAAATACAATTACAAAGTACCTCTCATAGATATGGAACAGATAATACCTGCTTTAGAGGTAGGGGTTTCAAGGTATTAGAGTTTCTAAATATTAGGAAATTTATTTAGAAAAGTGTTCTTCATAGTAGTAATATTTTCCTTCACTAAAAGAGAACTTAACTTGTTGATTGTCTCAGATGGGTCCCTTCCAAGGGCGATAGTATTAGCCTCTATTTTCCTAAGATTCATGGCTTAACGCATAATTGGCCCTAAGAACTTTTTAGATGTTGGGATTCTTCTGCTTCTAAAATTTGTAGTCACAATATCTCTTTGTCATTGGCCCGGGTTAGTTACTGAAGTTGAGGCAGCCCACACCTCTTGCCTGTGTAGTGTACTGTGCCCCTACTGTGAGCTTTACATAAAGTAGCTTTGAACACAGTGTGCCAAGGTCGTCTGTATATTTTTATTAGAGTCAGAGGCTCCTAATGGTTCTGAAACATATTTTCATTGGAAATAAATATAAAACACCCCATTTCCAATCCCAGGAAGAAAGTTTTTTATAAACACACAAATTATTTTCACAGTATTTTATGGAATGGAACTCTATATACTATTTGATTTAGGGATATCTTTAAAGTTTTATAAAATTCATTATGATGAGCTTTATGACAGAAAAACTTGACATAGAAGAAACTAGAGGTCTGATTGTTGTTCAGCCCCAAGAACTTTGGCAAATAATTTAGTGTCTCTTTGCTATAGCTCTTTCTGATCTTTATAATAGGTCCTATGCTTATATCAGCAGTCACAACCCCTACAGTAAATGTATAATAAAATATAATATGTATAATTTAGTTACAAAATTTTACGAGTTTGGACGATTAAGTTCATGAACTCATCCTAGAAAAAGTGCTACCTGGTAATGGGATGTTGGATCAAATGGGAGGGCTCGGCTATAACTTGAGTTTTACCTTAGACACACGAACAATGTGACCTAATCATCTGTACCTTGCATTAATCTGAAATTAAAAATAAAAAAAACTAAACAAACAGAAAAAGTGCTACATACCCCATTGCTGAATGTCACTCCAGTCACCTTCAAAATACTCCCCTTGGGAAGCTACGCACTGATGCCAGCTCCTCCTCCACATTTCAAACTAATTTTGAAACTCTTTTTCTGGAATAACCAGAAGAACTGTCACTCATAAGATGTGACAATTAAGTTGATAAACTCATCCTGGAAAAAGTGCTTTGAAGGATGGACTAGGTGCTGGCTGTGGTCATATCTTCCCCAGGGGAGTACTTTGAAGATGAACATAGTAATATTCAAAAATGAGGTAGGGAGCACTTTTCCTAGGGTGAGTTCCAAAACTTAGTTATCTGATCTTATGTATAAAACAAGATTTTTGCGAATCACTAAAAACCAGAACATTATCATCTTTTTAAGAGAGCAAAGCCATACTACCGAACAGTAAGTGAATGAATGTGGCTTATTTAAAAGAAATAGATTTGGAACAGGCAGCTCAGAAATGTAAATCAAACTGGTAGAGCAGATAAAGATGATTTTTGTCCTTCCATATCATACTGTAAATTGGTGCATTTCTGAGAAACTTCAATTAATTAATTTTTTAAAGATGTTCCATTTGACGGGGCTTCATATTTTTCAAAACATTTTATTTTATTTTCTTCCGGTGAAAGCTTTCCATTCCAACTTTTTTGGATTTTTTTTTTGGGGGGTTTTCTCCTCTTGCAATTGTTAGATGGGTAGTGTTCTGAAATTGCCAAAGACAGACAATATTCAAATACACACAAAACTCCCAGCTGCAATTTTCAGTTCAAACATCCATGGAGCTTTGGAGGTAGGACAAGGTACCCCGCTACAACTGGTGTGTGTGTGTGAATGTGTGTGTTAATCCGTGGCTTCTTACCATTTATTTTCCTTTAATCTTGATTATAGTAGGCTGTCATCTTAGTTGTGTGTATATACTGACAGAACAAGAACAAAGGTATGAGATAAAACTTTATTAGAGCTGCTAATTTATAGCAAACGTGAATGCAGGTTGATTGGGGAGCCTGCTGTGAGGCTTATAAAGGAGTCACATAAAAATACATCATCTTGATCCTTTTGTATTTGAAACTGTCTCTGGAATGCCCTTGCTACTGATTTTTCCTTTCAAAGTAGATGACTTTGACCAAGAATCTTCCCGTCCCTCCTTTTTAGAAGCAATAAAGGCAAAGGTGATATTTAGATCCTACAGGAGTCAGTGTGGGTGAAAATGAAATAGTCCTTCAGAGCACAGTCAGGACGATTATCCAGCCGCTTTGATAAATTTACCAACATCTGTTCCAGAGTCACTTTTGCTGCGCAAATCTGCCATTAACAAACAGTAAGGACTTTAATTAACTGAACATACCAAGGAGTGAAACTCTCATAAAATGGCACCATCTGGAATAGAAAAGATGTAAAATTGTCTCCTCAGCTGTGTTGATTAGGGATTCTATTAAAATTTTGTCCTGATCACAAATGATGCTCCTGACGTCCGGGCTCTTTTTTAGTAGCAAAGGCTTGGTGATTTGAAATTCTTTGCTCAGGTGTGCCACAGTGTTAACATGTAAATTTAATCTGAGCTTTGGATTTTTCCTTTGCCCTTTTGCTAAAGTCCCATTAGCACTCATTAACTTTTCATGCTCCACAAAGAATGACAATGATCAACTTTGAGCTTCAGGAAGAGGTCATCCAGAACCTCAATGATCAACTTTGAGCTTCAGGAAGAGGTCGTCCAGAACCTCGCAGCCGTGCCCAAACCCTGGTTATCGTTCCTAACAGATGTATATGGGAGTTTAACATAAAGTCAGATGGTTTCCCTAGAAAAATTCACTTGTGAACATTATCTCAGAATTTTGTATGTAAAGGCTTCCGAGACTCTCAGGAGGTGCGGATCCAGGGTAAGGATCTCTTCTCAGACACTCTCTTACTAGTTTCTTGGACATGCAGCATTGAATCTCTTTCCTACCAGCTTTTTAAAATTTTTCAGGAAACATGAACTTTGGATTTAGAAAATTTAACTTGTTCCAGTTTGGTTTAGTCTAATGGTTCCCAATCATATGTCTTCACTCCTAACCTAAAGGGGTGAAAAATTAAATCAGTTGCAAGTCGCTAATCTCAGCTCCCAATGATCTAAGGCCTGAGAGGTGTGTGTGTGGAGGGTGGGACTCGAAACAGAGTCTAAGGGGAGGTACACCTACAGCTCTCTGATCACAGGCTTCTCAGCAAGGAAGCAATGCTTTCTACCACTGAGGTTTAGGGTAGCTTAGTTTGTACAGCAGGGTCACTGCTGAAAATGGGTGGTTTGGCAGTGGTATTTGACAATCATGAATTACTTGGTCTAAAGTTATAAATTCTACTTCTAAGACAAGGCTTTAGGAAATGGTCCTAATGTAACAGATGGTCATGACATGCTGGGGAACAGGTGTTCCCAAGGATAGTGATTTTCTTTTTAATTTGGGGTTGGATTAGGAATTTGGGAGGAGAACATTGCTACATAATCCTCTGTGATCTGATAAACAAGCATGAAAGTGAGAGTTAAGAAACATTTTTACTAGCTCTCACAATAAATTATTGTCATTTTCATAAATTCACTTGATCATTTCTAGTTTTAATTTTCCACATGTAAAATGAGAATACTAATGTCATTCAGAAATTAGGTAATTATGAAAAAGCTTATTATTGTCCAAAAATATGTACCTTTTGCTACATATTGCTTTTTAAACCTTGCATTTTTCCAATGGTAAAGCAAAAAAGCAAAAAAGTGCTAAACTTTTTAACTTAACAGAAGACCTATATTATACTCTTCTGAAATGACTCCATTTACCTCTGTAACCAAATCAAAAGCACCCAGATTCACAAAGATATTTCCAACTAATGCTAATGTCTTACGTTAGAAAACCTTCTGTATTTATAAAATTGTGTACCTATAACAGTGTGTCTGCCCCACTGCTCAACCGATGCCAATAGTTCCATTGTCTGTCTAATTATCTTAAATTAAACCCTAAAGTTCAATCACCAGGATATTGAATAAGTAAAAATTCAATCTTCCTCATTATGGTGCCTCCTGGCCTTGTTTTTCCCACCCTAAGAATTGGGGTTGTGTTCCAGTTTCATAGAGAGGATTCTCAGGTCTTCAGCCCATACCAGGCTGAAATGATTAACTCCCAGACCACAGAGTGTCTGCTTCTGTGCCAAGACCACTTGGGGCTTTGGCTCTATATCCAACCTTGGAGCCCTGGGCTGTAAAGGCTGCCTCCAGGGACCAGCCACCGTCCTCCTTCAGGTCCTATACTCTCCATGGAGTCCTTCAAGAGCCACCATTCCAGGTAACTGCCAAAGCTTCCGTGACTTCCCAGTCTTAAAGAATATGTTTTCTTACCCTGAGGTCAGTCTCTACCCCTCTAAGGAGCTCTCTTTATCTCGAGCTATCCTTTCCCCCAAACAAGGTCCCCATCCCTAAGCCTTTATAAACACAATGTTGACCTGTTGGGAGTGGAAGAAATTTTCCTGCTAACTCACCCTGAAACATATTTTTATTTACTTGTCTGGCAGATTTACACGGCTTCTTGGTGCTTCTTGTCATGAAAGAGACCAGATGTTCCAGTATTCCTATATTTTTCTCTTAATTCTGAAGATGTACTTTTTATTTCATTGTTGTTCTTTTAAGAAAATTTCATAGCAGACATCAATATAAATCAGTATTCCCAATGTTAAGTCCTAGGGGTTCTAAGTGGGCAGGCTTAGACTTTGCCATTCTAACTTGGTATCTAGGCAGGTGTTATCTTTCAATTCCCAGCAGTGCTTCTCAGTAAATTATTTTCCTTTCAAGTGCTCTGATCATTCTGAAACTTTAACCTTTCTCTGGTTCATTGTGAAGGAAAGTCATTTATTCTCTTCAATGCTTCTCCATTTGCCTGAGGCAGACATATTTTGTTTCAATTTCTTCAGGTTAAGAAAGAATTATGCTATTAGTTGCCAGCCTTCCTTAGCCTGTGTCCCAGGGAGCAGTGATCTGAAAGCTGGATTTCCAGATATTCTAAGGTATTCCCTCCCCTCCATCTCTTCTCTTCCTCTGTTCTTAAAAATGGTATTCTGACAATCATTAGAGAGAATGAAGATCAAGTAAGATTATCCAGAGTCTAGAATGAAAGGAAGTGAGCCCTGAAGTAACAGCTCTTTGGGGGTCCTGTTTTGACATTTTAAATGATAACTTTCATTCTGGTTCTGCAATCTAAATGTCCATATGGTAGTAATTATTTGCTTCAATTATGAAAGAAAAAAAAAGATCCAAAAAGAGGAGCAACTCATTAAAACAGAAAAAAAAATATGTTTTCTTTCATGAGAGAAGGAAGGGGATTCTAGAAGATTATGAACAAAAAACCAAGCTCTTTACATATGAACTGGAGTCTGTATCTTCCCAGAGGTCATAGAAAGGGTTGCTATAGAATCATTTATACAATTCCTCTCAACTTCCATAAGATTTAAGGTAAGCAGCTGTTAATTAACCTTGGGTAGATCATTATCCACACTCTGTTGAAGCTTTTGGTAAACAAAGAGAGATGCCAGCCTCTGGGTCAATTGGTTAAGGACAAAAAGACTTTCTATTATATAAATACAAGATCAAAGACATTTTCTCTAGTCATCACTATAAACTTTATTCATTCATTCATTCATTCATTCATTCATTCATTCGTTTGTTTATTGAGACAGTATCTCACTCTATCACCCTGGGTAGAATGCCATGATGTCATAGCTCACAGCAACCTCAAACTCTTGGGCTTGAGCAATCCTCTTGCCTCAGCCTCCTGAGTAGTTGGGACTACAGGTGCCTACTACAATGCCCAGCTAGTTTTTCTATTTTTAGTAGAGACAGGGGTCTTGATTTTGGCCAGGCTGATCGTAAGCTCCTGAGTTCACATGATCCACCCTCCTTGGCCTCCCATGGTGCTAGGATTATAGGCATGAGCCACTGCACCCCACTGCTATAAAGACTTGTTAATGTGTATCCCTGTCAACTTTGTTAAGAATTTCTGGGTTTCTGTATTAGGCACTACAATGAGTTTCAATTAAAAAACAAATTAACTCTTCCATTTGAATAGAGGCAAGGATGAAAATATTATTCTATAATTTTTTTAAAACACATCTGTTTCATTATGTAGACATTCATATTTCAAGGTGTTAATGGAAGAGTCAGTAAATGAATTATTCATATGATTAATCAAATAGGTATTCTAAGATAAGATAGGAAATTACTTGATTCTCTTCAAGACACAGTTAGTTCCAAATGTTATGATGCAGTTAAATATTATATGTTTATACATGCAATAGTTTATTTAATATTCTTTAGCACCTACTCCTTGATTTTTCCAGATATAGAATCTACTTCTGGACCATTAGTGCTTAGTTCTAACACGTTTTATTGTTTTATAAAGTTTCTGGCTCACAGAACATTCTAGTGAGACAACATTAGAGAAGATAAAGGAAGCTTAGTGGAGTGGACAGGTTCCGGATCAGAGGGGTGATGCATGGCACAGGGCATCAGCCATTCAGGGTGGGAGCAGATACCAAGACTAGCTGTCCAGGGGCAGGAAACATGTGTCCCTAATTAAAGCATTACTCTTTCGCTTGTTTCCCTATATTCCACCCCTACCATGGAAATATAAACTGAAGTCCTCCAGAGGTGTATTTAGAAGTTCATAGTTTTTATTGTCAAATCCTGATTCATCAGCTGCCTGGCATGTAATCTGGGGCAAGCCCCTTAAAACCTTGAAATTCAATTTTCCTCATTTGTGACATTCCACTATAAAATTGTAAAATGAGATTTTATCAGGGATGTTGGGAGATAATAAAAATAGATTCAAGTCATTGGGACATAATCAGTGCTCAAGAAATGGTAGGCATTACTGAAGCTTCCTAGTTAAATATTTCAGCCTTGCTTTTCATATCAGTGAGTTACCCATTCCATTCAGACACTATCTTCTTCATCTTTAATTTTCAGCTCAAAAAAGCTGTGTGACTTTGAGAAATGCCCTTAACCTTAATACCATTTCACATGTGCAATAACACAGATAGTATCTTGAGTAATGGTAAAGCCCCATAAGGCCATGGTTCTAATAATACACTATCCATTACAGTGTATGTCCACGAACATGCTTCCTAGTACAGCATAATGCAGTTGTCAGAAGCGTGGGTTCTGGAGCCAGACCACCTGCATTACTGTGTGTGGTTTTTCCACTTAACGTGGCAGAATGGTCTTGGGCAAGCATCTAGCTGTTTTGTGCCTCAGTTTCCTATTCTGGGCCTCCTTTGTACCACTGAATTTTGCAATGGGATTCTAGAGAAAAACTTCTGTTGTCTCATCTATTCTACGGGCCCCCTGCTTTCCAAACATAATAAATAGTTTTAATGAAAAAGTTAAATTGCTTAATTACCACAAGCTGGCTTAATGTCAACACTTTGTTTCTAAAGACCACGATCAAACAAAAATAGGCTTTTACAGTTTTCTTTTCTTTTAATTTTAGAGCCTCAAAATTATTACAACAAATGCTCACAAGAAATGTGAGGAGTTGTCACTAACAACTAAATGTTATGGAAGTCATTGATACAAAGGAGACAGTATGAAGGCACCACTTGGGGGTTTTACTTTTCATGAGTGAACTAAAAGCTCTTTACCTGTGGTATTTATACAAACATATGCATATGCGTGAAAGGATTGGAAGATTTCTCTTCAGATGTTCAGGGTCAGCTGTAGTTAACAGGAAAAAATATAGTTCAATTAATATTTTCCATTTCATAACAAGATAAATATTTGAACTCCACAGCTACTGGCATCTTTCCTCATGCTAAAATCCTGTGATTTTTATGTGTTCAGTGAGACCTTTACTATGAAAGCTATTAAAAATGGCAGCATTTGAAATGATCTCTAGAAAAGGAATAGTCTTAAAGCTTTGTCTCAAGATGTCATGTTGCTATAAAGCATTTTAATACAATTTTTAAATCATGTAAATTTTAAAGTTTCCCTCATCTTTAGCAGATGGCTCCCCACTCTCTTATCCTAAGGATGAGTTCACCCTAGAACTTTGAATTCAGCTTCCAATGAGTACAGATAGAAACAGCATCTAAGTCAAGGGCAGGGACCTTCCCAGCACAGGGGACCTGGGATGTGCAAGGAGGAGGGGCTGCTGTCATCTCACATCTCCACTGCCTCATGATACTGCAAATTGCTAGGTAGATTTTACCTGAAATTTTACTTTTCTGATGCTATTATTTAAATGTTTATCATTTTATTGTACTGATAATAGAGCACAAATTGAAATTTTTGATGATGAGGTATGATCCCAATGAAAAGCAATTTTTGCAGATTGGAGAACATATTCACATAGTTTGTTATTATATGGATAAGTTCACAGTCATCAGGAAGATGCAAAGAAAAAGTAATCTATATGCTATATGCAAAATCCATTTTTGCGTCTTTTCTGAATATGGTCATAGTACTTTTCTGTGAACAATATATATTTATAGAGAAATAAAAGCTGATGACATGATTAGTATTTCCTACCTTTGTAATAAGTGTGTTTTGCAAAATACCTAATGGAAACACGTCCCCTGAAGGAACGAAAACACTCAAAAAACTCAGGAAAATGCAGCTGCGAGTCAGAGCTCCAAGCAAGTGAGAATTTGTTGCCTTTCTAAAAGGTCACCTTTATACCTCCTTTGTAGGCATGTTTACTGGGCACTCATAGCCAATCAAACCTAATCTCACTGTTTATAAGATGCATTTCAAGCATAGGTTGATGTGGGTTTCAATAACTCTGGAAGTGACATCTTTAATTTAAGATTATTTTTTGTACCATCAATTAATTTCCAAAGAAAGAAAAGAATTTACACTACATTCAGACTCCAGATAAATAGAACATTTGGAACTCTAACCTGGATTTTTTTTTTCCCATTAAAAATATGTTTTCCAGCCTTAAAGAAACCATTCTTAGACTTTACAATAAAACTCACATTCTCCGGGTTGTCCATAAAGGGAGAGTCTCACGGAGGGACTCACAGCTGCATTTTCCTGAGTTCCTGGAGTGTTTTCTTCCCTTCCGGGGACGTGTTTCCATTGGTATTTTCTTTCATCACCATGATGACTTCACAGAGCCTCTTGGCTTTCATATTTATCAATATAGTATTCCTGATTATAGCCAATAGAACACCTGGCACAAGACTGGATTCTTACAAAAGACCCAGGGAAGACAAAGGATGGCAACCAGCAGCTAAATTGGCTGTGAAATACACCTGCTATCTAGGCTGACCTGCCTCAGTTAATCCGATGGCCCCTGTTAGCCTCGGTGTGGTTGGTGCTGCTATAGACTCTATTAGGGGAGTCTCCTAAGAACTCACATAGGAGACTCTTCTAAGACTTCCACATTCCTAGGGGCTTACCCCCAAGTCTGACAGCCAGAACGTAGTTTCTTTTCATTGTTTCTTTAAGAGCTTTTTTCTGGATTTATTTTCAGGAAATTTCCAACAGTCATGCTCTTCATTGACTAGCTATTGAAATAGTGAAATAATCATGCTTTCCATTGGAAAGACTATGCCTGAAGCCACGACAATGGTAACCACGTTAGTGCCCCGAGTGCACCCAAATTCACCCAGGAAGGGTGCCCAGGAGTGAAGGGAAGCAGTTGGTTTTGATTTCTCCATAAATTGCCTTGTTTTGAATAAGTGGAGCAATAGCGCTATAACAATGGGGAAAAAAAATTAAGAAGACCCAACTACCCGAGTAGGAATCATGAGACCAACTTTTTAGTAAAGTAGAATAACAAACTAATGGAGAATCTTATTGTGTTTTCTAGGCCTAACTCACATGGTGATATGTGTGTGAATTTGGGCAAAAGACATTTTGTGTAAGGATGTTAGTTTCCTTAGTTGCAAAATTCCTAGTCTTTTCCATATCTGTGTTATAATACCTCAAAGTGAAAGACGCCTAAATAATTATAAGTTTTATTTGATGGAGGTCTATCATATCCTTTTCTGTGTTAATTGTGAAAGAACAATTTCATTTCACTTATTCATTTCTTCCCCCCTCTATTTTTGTTGAGGTATTATTGACAAATGAGGATTACGTGCAGCCTGATATTTTGATATATGTAGAAATAGTGAAATTATTACTATGTTAAAGCTAATTATCATATCCACCAACTCAGATATATTTTTTGTGGTTAGAACATTTCAGAACTGGGCAGTGCTGGTGACCCAAAGGAGTAGGGCGCTTGCCCCATATACCCAAGGTGGCGGGTTCAAAGCCGGCCCCAGCCAAAAAAAAAAAAAAAGAACATTTCAGAACTCTTAGTAAATTTCAAGTAAAAGTACAATGTTTTTAAGTATAATCATCAGTACGTACATTCCATCCTCAAAATTTATTCATCCTGCCTAACGGAAACTTTGCCCCCTTTGACCATGACCTCATTTTCCCCACTCCCCCGCCCTGGGAAACCACCATTCTGTTCTCTGTTTTCTGGTTGTCCTTGTATTAGTGAGCTCCAGCAGCATCTGCCTTCCTGTGTTGGGCTTATTTCACTCAACATAACATCCTCCAGCTTCATTCATATTGTCACAAATACCACATTGCCTTCCTTTTAAGACTGAACACTATTCCATTCTGTGTGTTTGTGTCTATGGCATTCTCTTTATACATTCACCCATCAGTGAACACTGAGGTTGATTTCACATCTTAGCTATTGTGAATGATGTTGTAATAAACACAGGAGCACAGTGTCTCTTCAAGAGGCTGATTTCACTTCCTTTGGCTATAGTGTACCCAGAAGTGAAGTGCTGGATCATTTGATAGTTATATTTTTAGTTTTTTGTAAGAACCTTCATGCTAGTGTCTATAATGGCAACACCCATTTACATCATGACAGTACAAAAGCTTCTCTTTTCTCCACATCTTCCCCAGCCCTTGTTATTTTTTTGTCTGGTTTTGATTTGCATTTCCCTGATAATTAGTGATATTGAGTTCCTTTTCATATATCTGTTAGTCATCTGCATGTCTTTTTTTGAGAAATGTCTGTTCAGGTCCTTTGCCCATTTATTTTCTTCCCATGGAGTTGAGTTTCTTATATATTTTGGGTAATAAGTCTTTATCAAATGAATGCTTTGGAAAATTTTCTCCTATAGTATGTCTCTTCACTCTGTTGATTGTTTCCTTTGGTGAAAACAAACATTTTAGTTTGATGCAATCCCACTTGTCTATTTACCCTTTGTTGACTGTGCTTCAGAGGCTATATCCAAAATATTATTGCCCAGACCAATGTCAAAAATCTTTCTATGTTTTCTTCTAGTAGTCTTACTGTTTCCGGCCTTATGTTTCAGTCTGTAATCCAGTTTGAGTTGAATTTTGTATATGGTATGAGATCAGAGTTCAATTTAGTTTTTCTGCATATAGATATCCAGTTTTCTGTGGCCATGATATCCGTAAATGAAAAGTAAGTGCTGAATTCAAGTCAGGGGAAGACATCGTACAACATATGAAGACTTACTGTGTATTTGATAAATAATAGTAGAACAGTGGCAAATATCACTCAAAATTTATTTTGTCAGGATTAAGAGTTTACATCTGGTTATATTATAAAAACTAAGTATGAAGAGTACAGTTACAATAATCCTTTTAAGGTAAAGAATTTTACTGAGGTATTTAATATAGAATTTCAGCCCTGTGCCTTAGATCCTGGGGTCTGGGGTAGGACCTGGTTTTGGTATCTGTCGCTTTGTTTTGATGGGATTTTTAAGTGAGCATGATCTGTATCTGGTATTCTCACCATCTTAACTTTTAAAATCCAAGTCCCTATTCCTCTTTAGAATTGAGCTAAGAAAATATTATAATAGTGGCCATCAACTGAATTATACTGATAACTGTGATACGGACTTTTCATAAACCTCCTTTCTCTTATCTAGACGATGAAAACAATTATACTAAGTCATGGGTCCGTAATATTTTTTTCTTCTTTCGTAAAAGTGATGAAAAAGTCAAAGCTTTTCTTTTCAAAACTGCTGACGTCACATAGCTTCTTTTCATTCTCTTGACCATTTGAGCCTAATTTGAGACCATGTAAATCAGGAAAGAAATGTTCAAGACCACAGCAGGGAGTGACGGGCTTTATCACTGAAAGAACCTCCATTTGTCTCCACCGGTCTCTTTAATTGCATCTCTCTGCTCTATTATTACCGAGCAAAATAGTCAGAATTTTGGTGAGAAGGTGAAAACTGGTCTTAGACAATATGTCTTTTCATTGGAGAGAAATGAGGCTCTACTTTTTGGTTCCTTCCCTGCAGTGGGTGTTTTTCCTCCCCCGTGAAATTGTTCTTCTGTTGGTTTTCTTCTGTACGGCCAGTTAACATTTATTGATTCCCTGTTGTGAGCCGAGATGTTTATTGCCCCCACTGTTGCCTGTGCCCACTTGTTTATGCCCGTCTTCCCTTTTCCTGCAAGATGTCACAGCAACTCTCTTCACAACAGATTGCTTGCCGCTATAGAGGATTTTTGCTTTTAATGGGCAGTGTCACGGAGCTTATGGAGGGGTAGTTATCAGAAGGTGTGCTATGAGGACCACAAATTAGGCACTCTGAAAAGGAGTGCCGCTGTGAAAGCTGTGGGGAAATGCTCGTGAATTCGTTTTTAGGGCATCACTGCTCTGTCCTGTGCTTTATGAATAAATATTGGCATGAGCTGAAGGCCATCTGCCTTTATATTGTGTTATTATTTAGAATTGCCTAGTAGTAAAATTCATAGAGTTCATTTTAAAAAATTCAATGTAACGCCAAATTCATAATTAGTGGAGATTCTCATACCATGGCAGCTCTGTAGATTCTGCATTTACACGTCATTGCCATGCCCACCGTCTGAGTGGGATCTAATTTGACAGTTAAGGAAACTGAAACAGAGAGGGAGGTGTTTTCCTAAGATTGCTCGAGTGGGAAGTGGCAGCTCATTCCCACTCCAATGTTTTTTCCACCTTTTGCTGCTGATTCTCAGTGGTATTCAGATTTTCCTTATTTCTCCAATTTCCCTTGTCAAAATTTGCAATGGTAGGGAATAGAAAAGTAAGTAAAAAAAGAAAAAAATATATATATATACTACACACATGTAGTATGTTCAAACGTATATAAGTTTTAAGGAAGTTGCTCTCAATATGCAAATTTTATGTCCTTAAAGATAGACTAGCTTTCTTGTTTTTTATATAATGTTTTATTATACACTTATAGAACTAAAATTTTGCCCAGTGTTGAAAATAATTCCCCAGAAGTGCTCTTTGAATTTAAACTAAATTCAACTTGAGATAGCAAGTTTACATATGACTGAGAACCTATGTTCATTGTGGTAAGGTAGTCTGGGTTTTCTGGCTTAAATAATGAGGATAATGCGAGCATACTGAACAACAAGTATCAAAATAACCATTTTTAACCACTATTAATAGTATAAAATGGAAAATGTGAATAATATTAAAATGCCTCCTACACTGAATAAATGATTTATGAATTTCAACATGGAAACAGTGACTGTGGTATTCTACTATTAATTTGTAAAGAAAATGTTTTCTGTCACAAGATGTGCTTGGAAATCTTCAAAGGATCCATACATGGAGTAATTTATCAAATAAACTGTGATGGGTTTTTTGAAAAGGTTACATATATGTGTTGGTAAGTAATTAGAATGTCTAAGTAGTCCTTTAGAACTTACCATCATGTATAAGTGAAGTTGACATTCATGAGAACATTGGCATCAAGATCTGTCTGTTCCGTGAGCATAAATGGTAGTCACTGTGTTAGGGATAAAAATAAGCATAAATACAAAATTTGCACAAACTTGGACCAGTAGCACATGGAAAATTATTATATTGATTAAAGTATCTGACAGAATTTATAACAAATAATTATAAATGTGCTTACGTATTCATTGTCCATCTCACAAAGAAATGTAAACTACTATAGCCAGTTTTTCTATCCAAGGATGACACTCAGTATAAATTAGACTTTTTGACCCACTAATCCATTTCTCTACAAATTTGTCCTTAAAAGAAGGCCTCGGAAAAGGAATTTATAGAAAAAATTCTTCTTAATAGTATAATAGTATACATTTCCTAAAAAGAAAAACAAGAAATGATCAAAGTTGGGTCCCCAAATAGGAAGATGTATAAAGACGTTGTATTATATACATTCAAAAAGTACTATGCAGGCAGTGAAGATAAGTGTCATAACTGTTTATCTATCTTGTAATTACAAAATGCTTTACAGCATCTCATTTGAAGATTGGAAATACAAGTGAAAATACTTATAAAATATTCCTTTTTTTTTTTTTTTTTTGAGACAGAGTCTCACTATGTCACCCTCGGTAGAGTGCTGTGGTGTCACAGCTCAGAGCAACTTCAAACTCTTGGGCTTAAGCCATTCTCTTGTGCCTCAGAGTCCTAAGTAGCTGGGACTACAGGCACCCACCACAAGACTTGGTTATTTTTTGTCATAGTTGTCATTGTTATTTAGCAGGCCCAGGCTGGGATTTGAACCTGCCAGCCGTGGTGTATGTGGCCAGTGCCCTAACCAATGAGCTAAAATATTCTAAATGAAATAGTAAACCAAAAATTATACATGTACTATATGCATGTGAAGAGCTACATGCGAACAAAGATCAGAATATATATACATCTATCCATATACGACGCTACCCACATATACTCAGGTATATGTTGTAGATAGAAAGATGGGCACAGTCACTGCAGAAATGATGAGGCTGTAGGTATAATTTCTTCAATATTAAGATCTTTAAATCTAAATAGAAGCATTTCCTCCTAAATTTTGAACAGGAGACATGGTGTGATTATTCCTTTGTGTGGATTAAGTTAAAAATTACTGTTGTCTTTTTTCATGATAGAATATAATTAATAAAACAAATCTTTTACTGTTATTTTTATAATTTAAAATTATAAAATAATTATAATTTAAATATTGATCTAAATTAATTTAATTATTTAAATTTTAAATTGGAAAATATTATAATTTAAAATGTATAAATTTTAGTTTTTCAGTTACTTTTATTATCAAACAAGATGAGATTTAGTAGAATAATTTCAGTTCATTCTATAAAAATTAAGTTTAAGACCAGGTGCAGTGGTTCGTGCCTATAGTCCCCAGCTACTTGGTAGGGTAAAGCAAGAAAATCACTTAAAACCAAGAGTTTGAGGTTGCTGTGAGCTAAGATGCCATAGCACTCAATTGAGTTTGAGCTTGCTATGAGCTAAGATGCCATAGCACTCAATTGAGGGTGACAAAAAAAAAAAAACAAATTTAAGCATATTCAGATGTTATTCAGCTTCCCAAAATAACTGGAAATATAACATTATCCCAGTTAAAAAGAAGGAATAATGCAAACACATGCATTTCTTTAGTTACAGGCCAAACCAAAGATATAACATAAAGAATAGTATTTACTATTTTCTTTAAGAGAATTTATTGGAGACTCACACTTTTGTATTCATGAGCTTTTGAAGGTTTTACTCTCTAGAATCCTTTTGGTAGAAGCAAGAGCAGCCGCATCCCCGTGTGTCCCTGCTGGAACAGCAACTGATGCTGTTGTCATCCAGCTCTGGCTCCCTGGTCCCAAAAGCGTCCTGTGAGCCACCTGCAGGGTGTGGGGGAAGCAATTACACAACAAGGCTGAATTTTCACAAAGATTTCAATTACATCCAGTGACCCTGATTATACTTTTTAAAATAGATTTAAAGAGTTCCCTCCTCTGTGTTCACAAAGGGGTAATCTCCAGGGTTGCATTTCTTTCTTTTTCTGAAATGTATTAGGTGTATTTCAGAAAGTTTTGAATAAAACCAGTACAGTTATTCTTCACACCTTAGAGTAGAAAAGGCATTAAGAGATACATCTTTCTAAGCTAGAGAAAAGTTACCATCCAGCAAAAATCTAAATTATGTTTAAAAATACAGTAAATTACGACTGGTCAGGAACTGCTCACTTATTTCACAGTTTAAACCGTATACAGTGTTCTCTAGAATAACAGGTTAGGAGACCTCATAGAGATTGTCTTTCAACATCTACAAGAAAAGGGTGAAACAGGAAAAGCTTCTCTCAATTTTTGCCTAAATGACTTTGAGAATCTCAACAGTTTTTGTTCTCCAGGGCTCCTGGGAATTATGTGGAGTGGTTCCTAAGGCCTAAGAAAAGGAGTCCAGGGGAAGGGATATCGGGGAACAATGTGTTAAAACTCACTCTCGTTACTTCTCTAGTTAGAAACAGCTTTTCATCTGTGAGTCCAGCTTCATCCTAAGTGGAGGTTCTAATCATTTCAGGCCAGACCTCCAGGAGTATCCGGGTGAAATTAAACCCTGCCACTAGGGGGCCTCAGGAAAGTCTCCCCCTGGGCAAGGTAGCCAGGACCAAACGGAAAGCGACGTGTCCTTCCTTCTCTTCCCTGACCGTGAACATTGACCCCATTCTTGTGGATGTTTTCTTCTTCCTACCTTTAAACTACATCGCAAGTTTCTTTTCAATATTTGATTCTGAAATCAGGATTTCAAAGTCCAAGAGGGGAAGAAAATGAAGGTTCCGGGGCAAAGAAAGGAAAATGGAAAGGGTACGCTCTTGTTTTCTGCTGTGGTCATTACACGTAGGCAAATACGAGGTGTGGAGTTTGAAAATCAGGTACCTTAGTGGGGCGGCATGATAATTTGAGGAAACTACCAAAACTTGTGTTTCTGTTTTCAAATTTCTGAATTGAGATATCTGAATTAATGAAAGCTTTGCCACTAGATTTTATTTTGCTGAAGTATCACTGCAATAGTTTCTGAGTTTTAAAAAAATTAATTCTGATTGTGGTTGTTTTTTCATTCTAGTCATTGAGAAATAAAATTGGTTTTGGAATAAGGAAGCGGCCTTTTCACTTTGCCATGTGTCACATATGTCACTATAGGCTTTATAATATATGAACTTTTTTTTCCAAAACTTGCTCTTTGGCTATATATGATGCCACAGGAACAAGCCAGCTGTAGTAGTGAGCTTCAAAACTAATCCTTCAAGCTAACGTTGCAATCAGGTAAACACCGAATAGCTTACGGCTGCTCACCTCTTTCATATGGATCAGCTGGTTACTTAGGATGCTGTAGTGTTTTGTCTTTTTCATTTAGAGTTTAATTTGTTGTTTAGGATACTGAATCCTCATTTATAAGTGCAATATTTTTGTAATTTCCCCTTCATAGTCATACATTTTCTCCAATTTCAGTATCAGGTGCATCCAGATGAAGTAGAATGATTTTGAAGTATTTCTTCTCTTTCTATTGTCTATAAGATTTGGCATGATCTGTTTTTTGAA
>CAUYQV010016620.1:0-25480 GCA_963574575.1 Galagoides demidoff | reverse complement strand
TACCATGCTGTTTTAAGCACTATCGATTTATAGTATAGTCTGAGGTCTGGTAGGGTGATTCCTCCTGCTTTGTTTTTATTCCTGAGTAATGTCTTAGCTATTCGAGGTCTTTTCTGGTTCCATATAAAGTGAAGTATTAATTTATCAAGATCTTTAAAATATGACAATGGGACTTTAATGAGGATTGCATTAAAATTGTATATTGCTTTGGGTAATATGGACATTTTAACAATGTTGATTCTTCCTAGCCATGAGCATAGTATATTTTTCCATTTGTTGACATTTTCAGCTGTTTCTTTTCTTAGAGTTTCATAGTTCTCTTTGTATAGGTCTTTCACATCCCTTGTTAAGTATACCCCCAAATATTTCATCTTCTTTGGTACTACTTTAAATGGGATGGAGTCCTTGACTGTTTTTTCAACTTGGCTATTGTTGGTATATATAAAGGCTACCGATTTATGAGTGTTGATTTTGTATCCTGATACGCCACTGTATTCCTTGACCACTTCTAAGGGTTTTTTAGTTGAGTCCCTGGTGTTTTCCAGATATACAATCATATCATCTGCGAAAAGTGAAAGTTTGATCTCTTCTGTTCCTATATGGATGCCCTTAAATGTGTTCTAATTCCTTTTCAGCTTGAAACTATTTCTTCTTATTCTTTGATTTCTACTTTGACTCATGGGTTATTCAGAAGGGTATTACTTAACTTCCATATATTTGTGAGTTTCCCAGTTTTCTTTCTGTTATTAATTTCTAGTTTCATTGTAGTTTGAAGGACTATGCTATATTATTTCTATCCTGACTACACTTTATTGAACAACATGATTGATTAAAGCAGTAGACTATAATTTGGTTTGTCCATAAAAATTCTATTTCAATAGATAAAAACTTAAGAGGTCAATGAATTTAATCCTGTTCCTTTGGTCAGGATTCTTCTGCATTCCAAAGTAAAAAGGGCCCCCGATCTCACTGCTATTGGGGTAGCCTCTAAGTGTGGACCTGCCCTTGCTCTAGCATTGACCTGGAACAGAAGCAGAAGTTATACAGGGAATGGCTCCTTGTCAAAATCCTCAAGTCTTTTACTTTTCTGCTTCTTAGAGAAGATTATAATTGCATCAGGTAAATTTTGCATTTTACTGATGCTTTTCTCTTTTTTTCTCCCTATAGTACTCTTTCCATTCCTTACCCCAGTTTTTGAAGCATTAAATATATCTGTGTTTCCAAAAGATGTTATGAATTTTTTTAAAAAATCCATCAAAAGGATAAAAGAAAGTCGACTCCAAGATAAACAAAAGGTAAAATCTAGTGGTGGTTACTTAATTCAGGGGTCTGTATACAGATGGTTTGTGAACTTGTCTGTATTTTTAAAGCTAAATAGAGAACTGCCATTTAGAGCAGGAGTGTTTTGACACTTTGACAAGAATGAATATGGTGGAAGTTGGGAAGAAGATATGAGAATAAGTGAGACACAGTAATTGAAATTTAATAATAGGTATAAAAATTAGTATATCATGGCATAGTATTGAGAAACACCTTACCACTTCCCCTCACTTCAATAAATTATCACAGGATAAAACTTGCTGTTTAAAAATTACTTTACAGATAATATAATTGCCTCAGATCTTAGATTGAAAAGGAATCATTTTAAGTTGAAACCTGTTATTTTACTCATTATCTAATGGAAGGTCTTACCATGTTACTGAAATATAGTCTATTTTAAATTAGTGCCCTCTCATGGCCAGGAGTGGGCAGGGGTCTTCTCTGGACATAAAGACTTCAAGCTGCCTGACATGGGTTTGCCATCATAAGCCCTGGGAACTATCTCAATGATGTCTACCAGTCAAGGAGGCAGGACTGGGTACCCACCTGTTACTAAGATTATATAGAGTTTGGGGAAAGTGGAGCACTTAAAGATGCTGCCACAAAAACTACAGATAAGTTCTGGAAATGACAGATTAATCTATGTGGCCATTGGTTAAGAATGAAAGCAAGAAGAAAAATAACATTGAAGTCCAGGACTTCTTCCCCAGAAAGCAAGTATGACTGGAGAAGCAGCAGGCAACTCTCAGGCAGGAAGCTGTGTTCAAAACCCAGAGAAGCTGAGAGTCAGGGAGGACAATGACCAACACATAATTAGACAGGATAGCTGAATTTATTTCAGGGAAACATCCTGCTCTCCAAGGTCTTACATGGATGCTTTTGTTCATTGGGGACTCAAGCAACATCTGCTAGATTCTGGACTTCAAAGGCCCATATTCTCAGAAGGGAGGTTGGGAATTGCATTGCTAATTTACTTTTGACTTCACAAGTCACTTATTATCACTGAAATTTCTCTTTCTGCTTCCAGCGCCGAGTAGATTTACTTCAGCTAATGATCGACTCCCAAAACTCCAAAGAAACAGAGTCCCATAAAGGTAACCAAGAAGGGTCTTCAGGGACTTCTGATAGGAAAGCCCCAAGGGAGATGCTTGTTCTGAAAATGTGCAGAGAGCTTTCCAGGAAGATGAGAATTTCTACCACATTGTAGAAAGACAAATATTCAGACATGGTGGGTAGAGCCATTTAGCTAGGTTCAAAGCTAGAAGGGCAGCCCTAAACAAGCCTGTTATGCCCAGAAATCAGCTGGTATCCTGTGGATCACCTACATGAGAACTAACATCAGTTCTCAGGCTCCTCCAGATCCACTGAGGCAGAACCTTGCATCTAACATCTAATCAGGAAGCCCCCAGTATCAAGAAGGGTGATTTTAACTGGGAATACTGGGTAAAAATGTGTTCACCAGCTTAATCTACTATAAAATGTTATTTGGTTTTTGTAATAAGTAATTTGTGGGGAAAATATTTGTGTATGTGTAAATATCCTGTTTATCTTTAATCTAACAACTACTCATTTTATCATCCAGTAATGGTTTTGACTGAAACCATTATTACTACGATGCTGCAATATGATAACCATGGTCAATTTCAAACCACCAAGTCACAACCATCTCACAAAAGTCCTAAATATGTAACAATTTATTCTAGAGCACAGGGGTAGACTAGCTTTAGCACAGAACTCTAAATATGTGTTTGTCTACCTCTATTTCCCTCTCTCTTTGCTATCTATCTATGTATCTATTCTAGCACAACTTTCGGTGATGAAGGAAATTGTCTTTCACTTCCCTCCTCAATACAGTAACTACTACACACATGTGGCTACTCAGCACTGGACATGTGGCTAAGGCCAGTAAAGGAAAATTTAAATTGTATTAAATTATAATAAATTTAAATAAAGATTTAAATCTCCATATGTGGTCAGTTGCTACTATATTGGACAGTAGAACTCCAATCTCTGAGATTATAATCCAACTTCAATTCAGTATCATGGGGTTCATCATAACTCAATAAAAGAATTTGATAGTTAAATCGACCCACAGCAGCATCACAGAAATCTCCACTCTGTAGACCTATCCCACACTCATTTTGTATTGTTCTTAGTTATGACTTACATGGACAGCACAAAAACCAAATGTATTTCAGTGGTCCAGGTGTCTAAATGTCTTAGTCCAGTCCAAATCAAACAGACCAGTGCCTAATCTTGTTCAATTTCTCTCAGGAGAGAAGTCAAGAAGGAAGCTTACTTATAGTCACAAGGGCTATTTGATGCGCATGAAGGAGAGTACAGAGAGGGCCATGGACTAACGAAGACGACATTCAGGCCATGACTGAATAAGCATTACTAATTCCACTCACTAGATCCTATTTTTCTTTATTTCATTCTGGTCATTGTCTTTCCATAGGCACATTCTTTCTTTTGCTATTTTAAAGCCATTCATTAGAATATGGTCAGTCACCACCCCTCCAGCTTTCTAGCTCTATAGTTTCTTTATATCCTGAGATCATCCACGTGAAGACTTGTGCCCCAGGACTTCTAGTAGCTGATGCCTCTCAGAAGTATAACCATATTCCTCAGGCTGGGGTGTGCACACAAATCACCACGTCTCCTGAAAGTTCAGATATTCACTCTATAATTCTAGGATGGTGTTTGAAATGCTGCATTTCTAATAAGCTCCTATATGCTGCTGGTGCTGGTGATCCATGGACAACACTTTGAGCAGCAAGACTCTATCTGTAGGAACTTATTATTTCCTTAATTTCCCTCAAACATATTCAGAGGAAAGATCCATTCACATTCCCTATAATTTAAGCCAGAGGTCCTCAAACTTTTTAGACAGGGGGTCAGTTCACTGTCCCTCAGACCATTGGAGGGCCAGACTGTGGGCCCCTGGACAAGTCAGCTGCTAAGCAGGACAGGCAGTGGCAGCAAAAACACCCGACAGGCCGAACAAATGTCCTAGGTTGATTGCATGTGGCCCACAGGCTGTAGTTTGAGGACAACTGATTTAAGCCTTAGTATTGCAAACTCCCTCAAAAACTGAGTTTAAGTCTGATTTACTTCTGATTTCACAAGTAGAGAAGAGAGGGAAAATACCATCCCATATTTTACCTTAACTAAAGTACTTTAGTGATTATCCAAAGGGCATACCCAGAACACGGAGTATGTGAGATAGAAATGCTCTCTCTAGAAATTACATATCTGTATTGGTGACAGGGATGGCATAATGAGGAGTGGATAGTCTACAACCACATAGACCTTGGGACAAACCAAATTAAAGCAAGTTTGCCTTTTCTACCTCTATAAGATAGCCATTAGATTAAAACCACCCCTATTGTGACTCGGAGTTACTTTTCCATTTTTGTCTCTAAAGATTTGGAAACTCATTAGATTTTTCTTCCTCTAAAACTGTGATGTTCTACATTAACAGGACTTACCTAAAATGTCTTTCCTTTCAGTTCTATCTGATCTGGAGCTTGTGGCCCAGTCAATTATCTTCATCTTTGCTGGCTATGAGACCACTAGCAGTGCTCTTTCCTTCCTTATGTATGAACTGGCCACGCACCCTGATGTCCAGCAGAAACTGCAGGATGAGATTGATGCAGCTTTGCCCAGTAAGGTGAATGGATGACACCTGGAAAGGGAGTGAGAATGTGATGCCTTCTCAAGAATGCCTGCTCACCACTTCCTGGAGGGGGCGGGGGTTGCAAAAATGGTTAGCAATGAATGGTTCTTCCATGAGCCCTAATTAGGAAGGCTCTCAAGAGGAAAACAAAGGGAGAAACAACATGCTGCTTGTAGAAGTATAAGATCTTTTTAAAACAGTACTTATCCTGGTGCATCCATTATCAGTTACCAAAACAATACCAAGTAAAAAACTCCATAAAATTTCCATGACATCTATCAGTAAGCATATACTGCTCATATATCTGAATAGTTAACTTAGCAGGCCGTGGCTGCACCTGGCCTTGGGCATGCCAGGCAAGTGGGCCCAGCTCTGCCCACAGCTATCTCATGCTGCAGTCATGGGGCTAGTGGTAAAGAATCCAAGTAGGAACCAGGGTGTCTGGCTCCTGGGGAATCTCTTAAACTCTACACAATTGCCTCCAAATAAAACACTTAGTGCTAGGGATGTATCCCCCACATGTTTTCAGATCTCTATGCAGTTGGGATTCTTTGTCATGTGAAGAAACCTGGTCTCTGGTGCTGGCATGGCTGGTCTGGGACTGAGGTGAACACAAAGAGATCTTCTTCAGAGCTACAGTGAAGCTATAACCAATAAGTGGGAGACTATTCCAGCAAGAGGATAGGGCAGAGCGTACAATTTCTATCCTCTTCATAACTCTCACTAGAACTGACATTGTTTGCCCTGAGAACATCTAATTGCAACCTTCTTTCATCATATTGGTGTCAGAAAGGGACTAATTTCTCCAAATTATTTATAGTATTAATACTAGTGTTTTTATATAATATGGCATTTCTCTCTACATTATTCATATTTATATTTACACATGTAAAATCAAAAGAGATACCAAGGAGGGTCTGCAACAAAAAAGTTTCATGTGGAATAGGGCATTTGCTCTCTATATGCTCTCTTCTCATTTCAGATACGTGGTCTCTCTTTTGTAAGATAAAAATGACATTGGCATATTTTACTTTATTTTACTGTTATACTCCATTAATCATGTGTCATTTACATGAAACAATAAATAGTATTACATGGTGATGCTCAGGACTTCAGTTCCTGGGTAAGAGATAGCCCTGCAGGTGTCCCACATCCAGAACATCTCCACATGTCTCCATGGGACACTGAGCAGGACAAGGACATGATAGTTATTAAAATGCTTTGTAGATAAATAATTTGTAGAAATTAGTCATTTACCAATGTGTTTCTTTCAATCCCCTAACACTTTAATAGTGCTGAATAGATTGCCTTGATGGTCAAGACAACTCTCCAGGTATTCAAATCTGTTTATTTCTTCCCAGACACCTGTCACCTATGATGCCATGGTACAGATGGAGTATCTTGACATGGTGGTGAATGAAACTCTCAGATTATTCCCAATCACTGGAAGGCTTGAGAGGGTCTGTAAGAAAGCCATTGAAATCAATGGAGTGTTCATTCCCAAAGGAACCACTGTGATGATACCAATCTATGCCCTTCACCGAGACCCAAAGCACTGGACAGAGCCTGAGGAGTTCCGCCCTGAAAGGTATGAAGTACTTGGGAGAGGGAGCCCACCCTGACATAGGCTGTTTTCAGCACATTCTGACATCTTTTAGTATACATGACATCATATGATTGCACAATGATTTGCTTATAAGTCTTTATTTGTATTAGTTTTTATCACAAAAGTGATCCTTGTCAATCTCTATAAATCATAGGCTAGAAAAAGGAAAACTATAACTACCCACAGTCACAGCATTGTAAGATAATCCTCATTAACATATGGTCTTATAGACATTTCTTTATGTACATATTAAAAAAGAAATTTGAAACAGAATCTCATTCTGTTGCCCACACTAGAGTACAGTGATGTTATCATAGCTCACTACAACCACAAACTCCTGGTCTCAAGTGATCCTCCTATGTTGGCCTACCAAGTAGCTGGGACTATAGGCATGCATCAGCACACCTAGCTAATTTTTATATTTTTGGTAGAGATGGAGTCCTCCTCTTGCTGAGGAAGGTCTCCAACTCCTGGCCTCAGGCAATACTCCCACCTCAGCCTCCCAAAGTGCTAGAATTACAGGTGTGAGCCACTACACCCAGCCAATATATGTATCTATTTTAAAACTACATTTACATAAAATTTCATTTGTCTTTGATCTGTTGCTTCTTTTATTTAAGAGTAAACTATAAGCTATTTATTATCTTTTTATTATTAATATGTATTTTAGGTATGCATATGCTATAACTTGGGCATATTACTGTTTTCAGTTTTTCTGTGCTCTTCCTTTTAGCTATTTGAATTTACCACCAACTTTAAGAACTGTTTTCACATTTCATTTTATTCAACATTGGTGGCTGCTTCTCAAGGATGATTGTAAAAGTATAGGCTAAAGTCCTGGGAAGTCTTGATCCTAGATGGTTTAAGCTACTTCACTGAGGACACAGAAGAACACAGGTCTTGACAGGAACAGGATCAGTGTCTACAGTCCTATGGTAGCTCCCTTATCCTCTTAGTACTTAGTGATTCTTCTGAAGCAAAGTCATCAGCTCTCTGGATATCTCAGACATTCTTCTTTCGTGGTGTCTTGAGCTTGCTCTTTTTGGACTTCAGAGCCAAAATCAGGCTTTGGGCATAGTTTATACTCTGCAAGTAGTTGATTCTTTTGCATTATTGCATTGCTAAACAAAATTTAGAATAAAGTTTTTCAGGCACTGAATGCAGAAGCTTGGGATCTACTTTTATTGACCCCCTCACTGAAAGCCTGTGGAGGGCAGGGACTTTGTTTTGGTGTCCCTCAGATGAGCATGAAGTCCTAATGCTTGTTGAAAGAGTAGGCCACAATTGACCAAGACCCCCATTTTCTGGATCAGGCTCTTTGTTTTTTCCTCCAGCTCCACCCTTCCATATCTTTTAGCTTCAGGAATATGAAATCAGAGAACACTCACTTCTCTTTGATTTATTCCTTCACCAAAAAGTCTATATGTCAGAGACTGGGACAGCCTGTGGGAAATCCAAATGTTTGGAAAAAAATCTGTATTATGGAGAATGGTTGCCATATATACAAATATTTTCTATAGAAAAGGTCTGTAGAGTACTTTTCATCCAGATTTATGTGTCCTCCCTTGCTCCAAGAACCATCAAGCAGTTTTGAAGCAATTGCCCATGAATATTTCAGAATAGTCTAAAAAACATGAGGACTTTTTAAAAAACATACAACCACAAAACAACATTTTGTCTGTAATATAATCAAATATGAAAAAAATCATACTTAAAAAAACAGATGTCTAATGGTATTTCAAGGCTTTTATTGCCTAGTGGGGAAAAATATACAAGAAATTGATGAAATTACAGTAGGGTAGCAGCCTATGACTAAGAAAATTTTGTGACTTAATTATTTTGGAAGGCAGAGGAAGAAAGGGTGAAAGCAAGACAGAAAAGGTACAGGAAGAGGAGGAGGAAGAGGGGAAGGAAGAGGAAGCAGATAAAAAGAGAAGAGAAGAGAAAAAAAGGAAAGAAAAAAAATAACAATTTAAATAGTATGAGGCATATTCTCCCACTCTTTCCTCAATGTACCCATGACCAGCATAAGTCAGAGGTGGGGTATGAACCTACTTTTCCTTCAATCACTCTCATTTCCTATGTGCCTTTCAGAGTGTGAACATATCACAACCCTGAATATAATTTTAGTGTTTAGAAATAAATTTTCTTTTACATAGTATTCCTCTCATCTCTCCAAGATTGAAAAATTCTACAAGGTAAAGAAGATAATGAAAAGAATAAGTTGATTATGATTCTCACAGCAAAATAATAATAGCAAGATTTCAATGACCAGCCACAAACGTATCCTACATATACCTGGCTGGAGAGGTCTGTGTAAGAACCCTTCAAGTGTAGTTCCTATGGCTGGTATGTTCCCTTAATTTGTTTTTAATCTTCTCTGGTGGATCTAGGTTCAGCAAGAAGAACAAGGACAGCATAGATCCTTACATGTACCTGCCCTTTGGATCTGGGCCCCGAAACTGCATTGGCATGAGATTTGCTCTCATGAACATAAAAATTGCTCTTATCAGAATCCTGAAGAACTTCTCCTTCAAGCCTTGCAAAGAAACACAGGTCAGTAAAATTATAAATGTTTGATTGAGTATGTTTTGTAACTGAAGGATCTGAAGAAAATATTCTCATTATCTTTTAATAATGTGCTCTATGGGCCAAAGAATCTACATGGACCAATGTGAGCTCTAAGGGTGCTTCATCTCTGCAGGTTTAAACCTGTAGCTTTCTAAATACCAAGCTACAAAAATCACCTGGACTCAGTGCAGATTAGCATGACATAAGTACATCAGTCCCTGAACTCCAGCAGAGTTTTCAATCAAGTCTTCTAGAGATGGAAAGAGCTGTTCACAGTCATGCAGGGCAGTGATGACTCCTCATGACTGTCAAGTGCTGCTCCTTCTACCAGAACCTCAAAAGCTCTCTAATGACAAGGGTTCTCAGCCAGGGCTCTATATTGGAATCACTGGGGGGCTCTAAAACTTCATGATGCTGAGTCATCTAGAAATTCTATAATAATTTGCAGAGAATATGGCTTTAAATGTCTTCCTATTGTTTCTCACGTGAAGCCCAGGTTGAGAATCACTGATTTAACCATTTCTGCCAGACAAAAAGGACTCTTCCAGTCCAGGACCCTCCTGTTTATCCTCACCTCACCCACCCTGCCCCAGAATAGTTGGACTCCTTTTGAACCCACTAACAACTCCGTAACTGTTCTTCTCTCCTCCTTATCTGTTCTCATTCCTCCAGGGCCCATGCAGGGTTCTGTTATTGTTTACCATAATAACAGAAATTAGTGTTATCCCCATATAATTTCATACTTTGCTTTTTAATCATCAAGTTTTTTCTTTAAGTTTTTTCTGTATGTAAGAATCTCTCCTCCCGGTCCTTTTGAAAATATCACCTCAATGGGGTCTTGTGAGGGACATTGTCCATTGCAAGCATTCAGTAAATGCTTAAAGAATGATTTAGAAATGACCTGGGGGTTTGGGATGTAAATTTTAAGCCACTGAATTTTAAAATTTTACATGAGACATTTGTGTGCCTTGTGCATGTGTGTGAGTTTAGGTCCCACGAAAATATGTTCATGCCATTTGAAATTTTAAAATAATGTCTTACATTTTTATAAAAAGGTTTATATCTTTCGTCTGAAGACCTTTACAGAAAAGTTGTCATTAATTCACATCAACCAAAGCACAACAAGTCTTAATTCATGCCTTAAATACACAGCTCCTCCCCTTAAGTAGGCTTTTAGCATGTGAGAGGAGGAAGATGAAGATGGTTTCCATCTTATTTTTGGCTTTAGGGCCACAGTGTAGCTGCCCAGTATGTGTGTACTCAGGGTGCTCAGTCCTGAGAAAGAACTGGCCTGTTTCTCTCCTAAGATGGAGAAGATTCTCCCTGGCAAGTTCCCAGGTATCTACAGGCTGGCACTTCTCAGTCTCTAAGACAAACTTCTTGACTCACTCAACTGAGATTAGAAAGTTACTCTGTTGGTGACTCTCCCAATACTACAGTTATGAAACCAGTGGGAATGGGGCTAAAAGTAGTAGTCAAAACATTGTGAGACTTGATAATTTTCCCATTTGCACTATATTTGGAAACCAAGAGATTTTAGAAAACAAAAGCATAATGCTTCCTAAAGGCCTCTTCTCATCAGGACATTGGACAGTTTCATCTGGGAGGAGTTGTAAGACTTTTTTCAAAGTCAAGAACTTCCCCTACAATTGAAATGTCTAAAACCTACTCAAGATTACCTTGCAAGTTTCAACATACATAATTGTATGGCTTTCTACACCATAAGCTTAAGAAAAAACTCATCCTTTACATTTTAAATTTAAATCATAAAATCCATAGGCCAATATGAATTTATCTCTGGTCTGGTACAAAATACATGCTCAATAAATATTTTGGTGGATGAACAGATGGATGAAAGCTTACTCTCCAATATTGACACTGTTGTAGAATAAGCATAAAGAGTCCAAGATATATGGTGCTAAAAAATTTTATATATGTTTGCAAAGCATTATTGCCTTTAATGTATATTCTTACTTTGCTTGTGTCTTTTCTTGTTTTGCTGCATTTATTGCTTCTTAATACTCTGTTTAACTGTTGCAGATCCCCCTAAAATTAAGCAAAAAAGTAATTTTTCAACCAGAAAAACCCATTGTTCTGAAGATTGAGTCAAGAGATGGGACCACAAATGGAGCCTGAATTTCCCTACGAACTTCTGCACTGTTCTTCTAAAAAGCTGTGTCCCAGAAAACAATATACCCCAATTTTCTTTGTTAATAAAACCCAGAAATAAAGATGAGCTTAACCTAGTGGACTTGAAGAATGAAAATGGATGATTCTGTATGTGCATTGAGCTCTCTCAGTGTCTATGTAGAGGATTGTATATCATGTAACATAAAGAAAGTGTCGAAACCAGTGCCAGATGGGTGGATTTTGCTTCTATGAGATCTATCCTCAGAGGACCAGCTAGTACCATCAATTCCTCAGCTCTGAGCAAATAATAAACATTTCTCAACAATTTTGTAAATAATTTTTGCTGGAAATGAAAATTATTGTGGTGACTATAATAGTGACATTATATCCCATGTTCCATTAGTAATATTCTATACTAAGTTTTACACTGGGAAAGTCAATAAATACCTCTTTTAAAAATATTGTCTGATTCCTTCATGTACTTTATGGAGGAATCTAAAGAAGTAAATTATTGAGAACTGGAAAAAATATTTTAGATCTTATAATCACTGACTGTATAGACCTTTCTAGGACTCCAATATGACTATCAAGATAGGTGAGTTATAACTTTACTGTGACTTTGCCCATTGCTTAGAATGTATATTCATAGTTTAATTCTGCTTTTTTTGAAGCACTTTTTTTATACTTGACTATGGTACTTTTTAATTCATATAGGTTTCCATTTATTGCTTTTATCCCATCTCCCCTGACAGTTCTGGAAGACAGTAAGCATACTTTCTTAAACCTCTTGTATTCCAGCTTCAATTCCCAAAAGTTAAAACAGTGAAACTGAATGAAAATAGTCAATTGGTCAATTGACTGAACAACAAGGCCAGATGCGCTAATCAGCTTCAGCTGATATAAGATGCTGCCCAGCAGTCTTCCTTTTCCTTTTCTGCTCCTTCTCAAAGAATTGGATTATGGCTAGGCACCTGTGGCTCAAGTGGCTAAGGCACCAGCCACATACACCTAAGGTGGCAGGTTCAAATCCAGCCTGGGCCCACCAAAACAACAATGACGGCTGCAACAACAACAAAAAAAAAAAATAGCGGGCGTTGTGGCGGGCGCCTATGGTCCCAGCTACTTGGGAGGCTGAGGCAGGAGACTCGCTTGAGCCCAGGAGTTGGAGGTTGCTGTGAGCTGTGATGCCACAGCACTCTACCCAAGGGGACAGCTTGAGGCTCTGTCTCAAAAAAAAAAAAAGAATTGGATTACATATTTCCAAAATTTCAGAATAGCGTTAATATTTTGATCTCTCATGAATCATAAAATTTCTGATGTCATAGGGAATGGTGAATCCTTTCAGAAGGTTTTCAATTCACTTTGTGCAGATCCAGCAAAGGAAGCATCATCCATGGAAGCCACAGCCTTAGGAAACGTATTTTTTAACTAATAATAAGACTTGAAGGTCACTTATTCCTTGACCTATGGCCTTCGAAGTGGATACTGTCAAAGAAGGCATAAAAACAACATTAATCTCCTCCTACATGTCCATCAGAGCCCTTGGGTGACTAGGTATGTTGTCAGTGAGTAGTACTATTTTGAAAGGAATCTTTTTTTTTTTTCCAAACAATAGTTCTCAACAGTGAGCTATAAACATGTGTGCTGTCATCCAGGCTTTATTTTTCTATTATATAGCACAGGCAGAGTAGATTTGGCATAATTCTTCAGAACCTACTACTTTGGAATTCTAAAAGAACACTGGCTTCAACTTAACATCACCAGCTACCTTAGCCCCTATCAAGAGAGTCAGGCTATCCTTTGAAGCTTTGAAGCCAAGTACTGAATTTTCCTCTCTAGCTACAAAAGTCCTAGATGGCATCTTCTTCCAATAGAAGACTGTTGTGTGTACACTGGAAATCTGTGGTTTAGTGTAGCCATCTTCATCAATGACCTTAGCTACATCTTCTGGATAACTTCCTGCAGCTGCTACATCAATATTTGCTGGATCACACTTGTATGTTCTAGACGTGGTTTCCTTCCTTAAACCTCTGCTAGCTTTACACTTTTTCTTCTTCAGCTTCCTTATCTTTCTCACCTTTCTTGCCTGAGCTCAGGAGTGTGATACCAGCCTGAGTAAGATTGTGACCCTGTCTCTACTAAAAATAGAAAAACTACCTGGCCTGAGGCAAAAGAATCACTTGAGCCCAAGTGTTTGAGGTTCCTGTGAGCTATGACACCATGGCACTCTGCCCAGGCTCGAGTGAGACTGTATATATTTATATAGCACACTAACTTTATGGACACCTTATATATTCTCTTATTATCTTTTTTTTTTTTTTGAGACAGTCACCCTGGTAGAGTGCTGTGGCATCACAGCTCACAGCAACCTCAAACTCTTGGGCTTAAGCCATTCTCTTGCCTCAGCCTCCCAAGTAGCTGGGAATACAGGTGCCCACCACAACCCCCAGCTATTTTTGTTGTTGTTGTTTGGCAGGCTCTAGGCTGGGTTCGAACCTGCCAACCCTGGTATATATGGCTGGTGCCCTAGCCACTGAGCTATAGGCATCAAGCCTTTTATTATCATTTTAATATCAGTAGAATCTGAAATGATGCCATCACCTCCCCCATTAGTAATCTGTATCTTCTCTCTTTTCCTTGATCATATTGGTTAAAGCTATATCAACTTTATTGATAGTCTCAAAGCACTAGCTTTTGGGGGGTTTTGTTTTGGTTTTTTTTTAAGAGACAGAGTCTCACTTTGTTGCCCTTGGTAGAGTGCTGTGATGTCACAGCTCACAGAAACCTCCAGGTCTTGGACTTAGGCAATTCTCTTGCCTCAGCCTCCCGAGTAGAGGAGACTACAGGTACCCACCACAACACCCAGCTACTTTTTTTTTTTTTGAGATAGAGTTTCACTTATTAACCCTTGATGGAGTGCTGTAGCATCACAGCTCACAGCAATCTCCAACTCCTTGGGCTTAGGCGATTCTCTAGCCTCAGCCTCCTGAGTAGCTGGGACCACAAGCACCTGCTACAACACCTGGCTATTTTTTGTTGCAGTTTTGCCGGGGCTGGGTTTGAACCCACCACCCTCTGTATATGGGGCCAGCACCCTACTCACTGAACCACAGGCACACCTGGCTATTTTTTGTTGCAGTTTAGCTGGAGCCAGGTTAGAACCTGCCACCCTTGCTATATGAGGCTGGCACCCTACTCACTGAGCCACAGGTGCCGCCCACAAAGCACTAGTTTATGGGTTCACTGGTTTCTCTGTTGATTTTTATTCTATTGCATTGATTTCTGCTCTAATTTTTATCGTTTTCTTTTTTTTGTTTGTTTGTTTCTTTGAACTTTCCTTGCTCTTCTTTCTCTAGTGTCTTAAAGTAGAAGCTGAAATCATCAATTTGAGACATTTTACCTTTCTAATACAGGGAATTAGTACTATAAATTTCTCCTTTATTTCTACTTAGCATCATCTTACAAAATCTAATGTGTGGTGCTTTCCTTTTCATTTGCTTCTTAGAAGAAAAGAAGCAAATGAAAAGGAGAATCTAATCTGCTTCTTCAGAAAAAAGCAAGTGTTGAAATCTTATTCACAGATACAATAGGCTTTAAACCAACAAAAATAAGGAAATATAAGAATGGTCATTTCATATTTGTTAAGGGTAACATTCATCATGATGGGATTTCAATTATTAATACTTAGGCACCCAACCGGAATGAGCTTCAATTTATAAAAGAGACTCTAACACACATGGGCAACTTGATTTCCTCCAGTTCCATGATAGTCAGAGATTTTAACACTCCTTTGGCAGTGTTGGATAGATCCTCCAACAAGAGCGAGGCAAATAAATTTTAGACTTAAACTTAACCATTCAACAATTGGATTTAACAGACATCTACAGAACATTTCATCTTAACAAAACTGAATACACATTCTTCTCATAAGCTGATGAAACATCCTCCAAAATTGACCACATCTTAGGTCACAAGTCTAACCTCAGCAAATTTAAAAGAATAGAAATTATTCCTTGCATCTTCTCGGACCATCATGGAATAAAAGTTGAACTCAGTAACAACAGGAATCTGCATACTCATACAAAATCATGGAAACTAAAGAACCCTATGCTGAATGATAGCTGGATCATAGATGAGATTAAAAAGGAAATTGCCAAATTTTTGGAACAAAATGATAATGAAGACACAAATTACCAGAACCTCTGGGATACCACAGAGACAGTCCTAAGAGGGAAATTTATAGCACTACAAGCCTTCCTCAAGAGAATGGAAAGAGAGGAAGTTAACAACTTAATGGGATATCTCAAACAACTGGAAAAGGAAGAACATTCCAACCCCAAACCCAGCAGAAGAAAAGAAATAACCAAAATTGGAGAATAATTAAATGAAATTGAAAACACAAGGATTATACAACAGATCAATAAATCAAAAAGTTGGTTTATGAAAAGGTCAATAAAATAGATAAACCTTTGGCTAACCTAACAGGAATAAAAGAGTAAAATCTCTAATTTCATCAATCAGGAATGGCAAAGACAAAATACCAACAGACTCCTCAGAAATTCAAAAAATCCTTAATGAGTATTATAAGAAACTCTATTCTCAGAAATACAAAAATTTGAAGCACGCCACCTTCCTACACTTAGCCATAAAGAGGTGAAAATGTTGAACAGGCCTATATCAAGCATCAACTATAAGAAATCTCCCCCCTAAAAAAGCCCAGGACCAGATGGTTTCACATCAGAATTCTACCAAACCTTTAAAGAAGAACTAGTACCTATAACCTTTTAACCTTTTCCAAAATATAGAAAAAGAAGGAATACTATGCAACACATTTTATGAAACAAACATCGCCTTGAACCCCAAACCAGGAAAAGACCCAAAACAAGAAAAGAAAATTATAGACCAATGATTAAGGAATACTGATGCAAAAATATTTAACAAGATCCTAGCAAACAGAATCCAGCAACACATGAAACAAATTATACACCATGACAAAGTGGGTTTTATCCCAGGGTCTCAAGAATATTTCAATATATGTAAATCTATGAATATAATTTATCACATAAACAAAATAAAAACCAAAGACCATATGATTCTCTCATTTGATGCAGAAAAACCTTTTGATAATATCCAGCATCCTCTCATGATCAGATTGCTTAAGAAAGTACTGGCACAAAAATAGAGAAGTAGATGTATGGAACAGAATAGAGAACCAAGAGATGAACCCAGTTAATCCCATTATTTGAGCTTTGATAAGTCAATTAAAAACATTCAGTGGGGAAAAGACTCCCTATTTAACAAATGGTGCTGGGTGAACCGATTGGCAACCTGTAGAAGACTGAAACTGGACCCACATCTTTTGCCATTAACCAAGATAGACTCTCACTGGATTAAAGATTTAAACTTAAGACATGAAACTATAAAAATACAGAAGAAAGTATAGGGAAAACACTTGAAGAAATTGGCCTGGGTGAATATTTTATGAGGAAGATCCCCTGGGCAATTGAAGCAACACCAAAAATACATTACTGGGATCTGACCAAACTAAAAATCTTCTGCACAGCCAAGAATACAGTACATAAAGCAAGTAAATAGCCCTCAGAATGATAGAAGATATTTGTACTTCAACAAAGGTTTAATAACCAGAAACCACAGAGAACTCAAACATATTAGCAAGAAAAGAACAAGTGATCCCAATCTCAAGGTGGGCAAGGGACTTGAAGAGAAAATTCTCTGAAGAAGACAGGGGCACAGCCTACAGACAGATGAAAAAATGCTCATCATTCTTAATCATCAGAGAAATGCAAATCAAAACCACTTTGAGATATCATCTAACCCCAGTAAGATTAGCCCACATCACAAAATCCCACAACCATAGATGTTGGTGTGGATGTGGAGAAAAGGGAACACTTCTTCACTGCTGGTGGGAATGCAAACTAATATATTCCTTGTAGAAAGATGTTAGGGATCTAAAAATAGACCTGCCATTCAATCCTTCAATTCCTCTATTAGGTATATATATCCAGAAGACCAAAAATCACTTTATAACAAAGATATTTACACCAGAATGTTTATTGCAGCCCAATTCATAATTGCTAAGTCATGAAAGAAGCCCAAGTGTCCATCAACCCATGAAGGGATTAATAAATTATCATATATGTACACCATGGAATATTATGAAGCCTTTAAAAAAGATGGAGACTTTACCTCTTTAATGTTTACATGGATGGAGCTGGAGCATATTCTTCTTAGCAAAGTATCTCAAGAATGGAAGAAAAAGTATCCAATGTACTCACCCCTACTATGAAACCAATTTATAGCTTTCATATGAAAGCTATAACCCAACTATAGCCCAAGAAGACGGGAAAAGAGGAGAGGGAGGGGAGGGGAAGGGGAAGAATAGGTGGAGGGAGAGTAATTGGTGGGACCACACCTATGGTGCATTTTACAAGGGTACATGTTAAATTTACTAAGTGTAGCGTATAAACGTCTTAACATAATAACTAAGAAAATGCGGTGAAGGCTCTGTTAACCAGTTTGATGAAAATATTTCAAATGATATATAAAACCAGCACATTGTACCCCATGATTGCATTAATGTACACAGCTATGATTTAATAAATAATAGTAATAGGAAAAGTACTTTATTTCATTACCTCGCTATCTTTTTTTTTTTTGCAGTTTTTGGCCAGGCCGGGGTGAACCCGCCACCTCCGGCATATGGGGCCGGTGCCCTACTCCTTTGAGCCACAGATGCCACCCCTACCTTGCTATCTTTTTTCAGAGTGTCACTGAACTTTGTGTCTTCTTTTAAAGGTGTTTTACTTAACTTTTTGCCTGATATTCTAGCAAGGGTCCTCAAACTTTTTAAACAGGGGGCCAGTTCACTGTCCCTCAGACCATTGGAGGGCCAGACTGCCGCCCTGGCACGAGTCGGCTGCTAAGCAGGACAGGCAGCAGCAGCAAAAACAACCAGCAGCCCGGACAAATGTCCTAGGTGGGCTGCATGTGGCCCGTGGGCGGTAGTTTGAGGACGCCTGCTCGAAAGGTCTTGGAAGGTAGTCCATGGTACTTAATTGATGAACACCAAGTGAAAATAGTAGAGTTTGTGTTAACCAGGTTATTCTCACAGGAGTCAAAGAGTATCAGGGATCTAGATCACTGAAAAATGTTAGAGGTTTATCCAGGTCAATTTAATGAGCTTATCCCATTCTACTGTAAAGTTGGATTAACTCTAATCCAGTCATTGGCTGATAAAATCTCTTCTCAACACTCTCCTCAGAGCCTTAGCTACATCCTTATTGCGAAGAGTATAAATCAGAGGATTTAGTGTGGGAGTAATGATGCTATAGAACACAGAACCAACTTTGTCTTGCAATGGAGTGCGCTGAGAACTAGGTCTCATATATGAGAAGATGCAGGCACCAAACCAAAGGGAAACCACAATCAGGTGAGAGCTGCAAGTGGCAAAGGCATTTCGCTTACTCCCAGCTGAACGCATATGAATAACACTGTGGAGAATGAAGGCATAGGATGTAGAAACCAGTAAAATAGGGAGAAGGAGGAGAAGGATACTGCTGATATACACTGTGTTCTCATAAACAGAGATGTCACCACATACCAACTTCACAAGAGCCGGGAACTCACAGTAGAAGTGGCGGATTTTCCGAGACCCACAGAAAGGGAAGCACATCAAGGTCACTGTGTAAATGAGGGAGTTCATGGATGCCCCTAACCATGACATAACAGCCATTATCAGTCCTACCTTTTTGTTCATGAGCACAGTATAACGTAGTGGATGGCAGATGGCAACATAGCGGTCATAGGACATGAGAGCTAGGAGAAGACACTCAGCACCACCCACGGACAAGTAGAGGAAGTGCTGGGCTGCACAGCCCACAAAGGAGATGGACTTCCTGCCCAAGAGGTAGTTAGACGCCATCTTGGGGATGGTTGTGAAGACATGTAGCAGATCCATGAGTGAGAGCTGGCTGAGCAGGAAGTACATTGGTGTATGAAGCCAGGGATCAGCGCAGATGAGGAAAATGGTGAGCGTGTTGCCACTCACTGCAATCAGGAAGAACACCATGGTCAAGGAGAACAGAAAAAGGTGGGCCAGGGAGTCATCAAAAAGCCCCTCAAGGATAAAATCAGCCAGAGAGGTCTGATTCCTCTGCCACATGTCCCCTTTCTCAGCCCCTGGGGAAACAAGAGAAAAGGAGATGAAGGGTAATACCAGAAATGCTGGGGTCCAGCGTAACTGACAAAAACGATTTTGGATAGAAGGAAGAATTTCTGAAGAGAGGTTTTGTTTGTTTGTTTGTTTTCTATTTCTAGTTATTCAACAGCTTTAGTGATTTAGAAAATCTTTTACAAAAAGAGATATAGAGAAAGCTTAAAATCTGGCATGATCACTCTGAAATTCCAGAATTCTAGACTATGTTAAGCGCCAAACTTCCAGACTCAGTTCATTAAGGAAAATATATGTGTATGCATATGCACAGGGTCATGTATATATTTATGTATATGACCATACACAGATATACAGCTTTGAAGGATTGGTTAAACGCAGTAGTTTTAGGGTGTTTTACTGAGTATCATTTTTTTCTTATTTTATCAGTGAGGGTTTAACCAAAGATTCTGAACAGGTTGTACATGTACATACACATGAAATAAATATTGTTATTGAACTTTGGTATTACACAATTGTGGAAATTGATGAGGCAATCTCTGTAAGACTGCCACCTTTGTATCTGATGATGAAACCTGAAGTCCATGGAGCAAGTGGTCAAGAAGGAAAGTTGTATGTAAAGAGGGGCAGATCAAGGGCAAGCAGAAACCCACAGCATGATCTACAACCCACAAGAGCAGAATGAAACCCATGTCAGTTCTTGCTGCCTCTGCGGCTGGTGATGTATCTTGCAGAAACTGGAGCCTCTCTTAATGGCACTGAGTGTACACATCTGGCCCATAAATCACAGAAGCTGAAGGAAGATCCAGAGACCCATAAAGAAGCACAGGCCCAGCAGCTGCTACACACCACTGATCTGCTGATCAGTAACATCTGTGTAAACTATAAAACACCTGCTTCCCTCAGGCCCCTAAATATTTCAAGAATCTCCTCTTAGCCCACCTTAATGAATAATAGAAACACATAAAAATGGGAATTCTTGGAAAAGTATTTTACCCTAGCCCTGAGTCATATGTCCCCTTTTATATCTTGTGACTTAAAAATATTTGATTAACATATGTAAAATATTCATATAAAAACAAGAGAGAGGGTGGCACCTGTAGCTCAGTCAGCAAGAGCGTCAGCCACATACACCTAGGATGGCAGGTTCAGACCCTTGGGTCTGCCAAGCAACAATGACAATTGCAATTAAAAAATAGCTGGGTATTGTGGTGGGTGCCTGTAGTCCCAGCTACTTGGGAGGCTGAGACAAGAGAATCACTTAAGCCCAAGAGTTTGAGATTGTTGTGAGCTGTGATGCCATGGCACTCTACCCAGGGTGACAGCTTGAGACTCTGTCTCACAAAAAAAAAAGAGAGAAATACTCATTATTATTATCTACAGAATAGATCATCCTATACAAGTGCTAACTCATTCCTTGGATGTCAACCCTCTTTTCCTCAATCACTTCTGCCATTAGCCTATGGTCCCATGAACAAAGCAGCCATGGAAGCAAGGATAAAGATTATGAATGGGTTCAGCAACATGAACTACCCACTAAAGCCAATCTGGCTACGGCCACATCCAAGTTCCCAATCTGCCGACAGCTGAGATCAATACTGAGTCCCAGCTCGGCGCTTGTGGCTCAAGTGGCTAAGGCACCAGCCACATACACCTAAGGCGGCAGGTTCGAATCCAGCCCAGACCCGTCAAACGACAATGATGGCTGCAACCAAAAAATAGCTGGGCATTGTGGCAGGCACCTGTGGTCCCTTGGGAGGCTGAGACAGGAGACTCGCTTGAGCCCAGGAGTTGGAGGTTGCTGTGAGCTGTGAAGCCATGGCACTCTACCCAGAGGGATAGCTTGAGGCTCTGTTTCAAAAAAAAAAAAAATACTAAGTCCCCAATATGCACCCAATTCTGGGGTGATTAGCCAGCTACTCGGTGGCAAATTGATTACATTGGACCACTTTCAACCTGGAAGGGACAGTGTTCTTTTCTTACTGGAATAGACACTTAAGTCTGGATAGAGATTTACCATCCTTACCTGCTGCCAAAACTACCATTTATGGATTCACAGTATGCTTTATGCACCATAATGGTAAGCATGCAGCACTGTTTCTGACCAGCGAACTCATTTCACAGCAAACCAAGTGTGGAAATGGGACCTAAGGTCATGGGATTAGCTTAGGTCCTCTATTTTCCTGCAACAAGTGGACTGACAGAAATGTAGAATGGCCTTTGGTAGGTCAGCTAGTTGGCATTGTTTGCATTGCTAGGGCAATGTCCTCCAGGATATGCTACATGCGCTAAATCTGCATCCAATTTGTGGTGCTGTTTTTCCCATAATGAGCATTCACAGGACCACAAATCAAGGGGTAGAAATGGGAATCCTCATTTTACTCTCTGTCAGCAGAAAAAGTTTTGTTCTATGATCCTTGTAGAACTGTGACAATCAAAGAAAGTTTCCCTATTGACTGGTCTGATTGATCCTAACTACAAAGGGAAAATTATTGCTTCACAATGTAGATAAGGAGGAGACTTCTGGAACCAGGAGATTTTTCTAGGGCGCTTCTTTGTACTCTTATGTACTGTGATATAAATAAATAGAAAATTAGAACCCAATTCAGACAGGACTGTTGGTAGCCCAGATCCCTGACAAATGAAGGTTTTCACCCAACCAGATCAGGAACCATGACCACTGTGGACAAAGGGAATATAGAATGGATAACGAAAGAACATTCTATATTCCAGAATATAGAATGGGTAATGAAAGAACATTCTATATTCCAGAAGAACGTTCTATATTCTAGAGCACAGTTATAAATACCAGCCATAAACATGTAAGCAGCTATTAAAAGACAGACTGTAATAGTTATGGGCATTTCTTCCTTATATACGTACATATGTATACTGATTGATCTCTTCTCTGTCATTGCCCTATCTAACATAAGAGGTATTAATAATAATTAACTCATATCACAGTATTTAAGTTATGGGATATAAAAAGGAGAGTATAAATAAGACAGGAATAGAATGACTTTTGTCCAGAGACAAAGAAGAGGAGGATTTCAAATCTTTTTATGAGGAAAGATGTTTATATCTTCTTGGAAAAAGGTTAATGTGTTTTTGGTTGGACACGGAATAGTTGTTTCAGGTTAGATGTAAGAATAACTTTAGTATTGTCTTTACTCGGAAATTAAGTATGGCTTAAAGTGATGTATATGGGTGCCAGAGTAATGCATAACAAAAACACCATACTTAGGTGCCTGAAAACAAACCAGTAATGTGTCCCAAATAGACTTGAGAGCCCTCAAATTATGAAATCAGGCTGGTAAAACTGGAATTGTAACATGTCATCAGCCAACTTTCCAATCTGCACTGTATTCAATTCTCACAGAAACATTGATCAGAATGAGACCTTAAGCTCCATTGTGAAACATGACTCAAAAAAAAAAAAAAGCAATAATCTAAACTGATCCTCCAAAATCCATCCTATCCTTCTTGGTGATTTTCCTACTAAATGTCTCACTAGATCTTCATGCATTCAAATTATTTATAATGTTTTAAAGCATAGAACTCCAAACTGAATACATCCTTTAAGGTATAATTTGATCAAAGACAAAGGTCACAGCTATTATCTCTCTCCCTACTAATGCAGACTAGGATATCCTCTGTCTGGCTGTCACCCCACAATGTCACCTCACACTCAGCTTCTTGTGGACTAAAAAATTCCAACTTCCCCCACTCCAATCTAGTTGAGATATTCACACCCTTTCCTTTTACTAAGCATCCATACACTTCTCTCTGTCCTCACTTGTGTTCATCTTTCTCTTAGACTCCATAAATTTCTCACTATCTAAACCACATCTCTTTTCCTCCTTCAGCACCTGTCCTAATGATTTCAAAGTCTGATTTATGGCCCTCAAGTGGCTTTTATTGGCTGCCTTCTCAGGAAGTTTTCCTCATGGACTGACTGAATATTACCCTCTGACTGAAGGAATAAGCTGGTAATGCCCTACCTTCTAATAAGGTTTCCCAGATACCTCAAGCCCCAATATTATCTTACCTGAAATTTCCTCTGCAGAGACTTGTGGGCAGACAAGTATAGACATGAAATGAAGAAGGAAAGATAAGCCCACAATGACCCATACTCCCCTGGCTACTGATGATCAAAACAAGCCTTTGCTGAGGTCCTAATCAGTCTTTCTAAGCCTGGAAATCTCCATTTACTGTGGGATAGGATAGGAGGATTGCCCCAATATAGTCATCCTTCTCTACACTAATTAGTGACATAGTATCACCAGGAGCAACAGGACATGCTTGAGTTCAAATTTTAACTTCCATCAGCACATATTAGGACAGATTAAGTATCAGAACTTCTGTAGCATCTACTAGTTGAGGCTTTGAATCAAGTATATGTTTCTCTGTCTCTAAATATATTTGGGTCAAAACTTCATCCCAATGTGAGAGCTTGGGCAATAAAATGTCCCACTGTTATTTTATTAAGAAGGTAAATTTATATCACCTTAATTATCAGTGGGTCCAGATGCAAAAGAAAATCTATTTTAGATTTTTTGTTATTTAGGATCACTCAAGGCACTCTCTTTTTAGCTTTATACCTCCTTCCCTAGTTAATAAGATGTAAAATTGACTTATGAAGTTATAATCCCCTGCAAGGGCTTCCTAACTACATCAATGTTTCCTCAACAGTAATCACAGGCTGGAATGAGAATAGACTTGATCTGATGTAAGCCAATCATGAAAAAGGAGCACCACCTTTGAGAGATAAAACATCTCCCTAACCCAGAAGACCTATGATGTCAGCTGAGGCAAAGTGAGGACACTAAATAGATGCCATCAGGGTTTCCAACCCAGAGGACACATCTTGGATCATTTCTGGAAATCATTACTCAAGATACCAATTAGATTGTGCAGCACAGTGCATTGACAAGCATCCCTAAAGACTTTACTTGGAGTTTGTTTGTAGGGGTCAGGAGAATGAGATTTTGGGGGAGTGTGACTGTGAAGATAACATGGGAATATTCTCCCCAGGGGCCAATTAACTGTGAAGACAAACAATTCCTGGAGTCCCTTGATTGATTTCTTCTAAGAACTCAGCTTTCTCTAGCTTAATGATTTTCAACTGGTGTGCCATGAGATAATGTTAGGTGCTGTGAAAATGTTTAAAGATCATTAATTATTTTCAAAATAAGTTCAAAGCACAATAAGTGCTTTACTCTTTTTTGTTACCTACATAATTTAAGTGTGCCACAAAAGTTTAACTATAGGTTTGAGTGTGCCGTGAGATTAAAAAAAAAAAGGGGGGTTGAAAAACACTGTTCTATCTCCTTTCCATCCAATCCATTTGAGAAGACAGTCTGAGAAATATCCAGTCTCTTTTGCCCACAGGACACTTTTGAGGGTTTTCCATATGCCTATGCCATGACAAAGAAAAGAAGTCAAGGAATGAGAAGCAGACAATTCCTACCCTCACTGTTAGTCCAATTTTATTGACTACACTAACATAACACATCAAGAGATTTCACCTACAGAAGTAATTGAAGAAAATGGCATAACTCTACCTCTCCTCTTTTACTCCCAACTCATTCTCATACCCTTCCTCTCCTGTGTAAGGACATGTTGGGCTATTCTTTGTGTCTCCATCTCCACTTAGATCCTAAAATGCCTTGCTTCTCTGAGCTTATCTTGTCTCTATATTGCTGCCTATTTTTGCTGCTTCTTTCTTTTGGGGGGGGAGGGGCCTAAGGAATTGTAGGAGTTCCTTATACATTTTGGATATTAGCCCTTTATCAGATGGGGTTTGCAAATAATTTATCCCATTCCATAGGTTATGTTTTCTTTTTTTTTTTTTTTTTTTTTGAGACGGAGCCTCAAGCTATCCCCTTGGGTAGAGTGCCATGGCATCACAGCTCATAGCAACCTCCAACTCCTGGGCTCAAGCGAGTCTCCTGCCTCTGCCTCCCAAGTAGCTGGGACCACA
>CAUYQV010016619.1:0-12189 GCA_963574575.1 Galagoides demidoff | reverse complement strand
TCTTGTTTGGTTTATCAAAGATTAGGTGGCTGCAAGTTGTTGGTTTCATTTGCAGGTTTTCTATTCTATTTAATAAATGGTGCTGGGAGAATTAGATATCTACATGTAAAAGACTGAAACTGGACCCACACCTTTCTCCACTCACAAAAATTGATTCAAGATGGATGAAGGACTTAAATCTAAGGCATGAAATGATAAAAATCCTCAAAGAAAGAATTGGAAAAACACTGGAAGGTACTGGCCTGGGGAAAGACTTTATGAGGAAGACTGCCAAGGCAATACTAAGCAAATGGGATCTTATGAAACTGAAAAGTTTCTGTACAGCAAAGGAGACAATAACCAGAGCAAATAGACAGCCTACTCAATGGGAAAGGATATTTGCATATTTTGAATATGACAAAAGTCTAATAACCAGGATCTACATAGAACTTCAATTAATCTACAAGAAAAAAAACCCAACAACCCCATACATCAATGGGGAAGAGAGATGAACAGAATCTTCTCTAAAGCCAATAGGCGAATGGCTACTAACTATATGAAAAAATGCTCTTCATCTCTAATTATTAGAGAAATGCAAATTAAAACCACCCTGAGATATTATCTAACCCCAGCGAGAATGGTCTATATCACAAAATCTCAAAATTGCAGATGCTGGCATGGATGTGGAGAGAAAGGAACGCTCTTGGACTGCTGGTGGGACTGCAAACTAATACAACCTTTTTGGAAGGAAGTATGGAGAAACCTTAAAGAACTCAAGGTTTGATCCCCCATTTGATCCTGCAATCTCACTATTGGACATCTATCCAGAAGAAAAAAAAACTTTTACTATAAAGACACTTGTACTAGGCTGTTTATCACAGCCTAATTTACAATCGCTAAAACGTGGAAACAGCCTAAATGTCCTTCCCAGGAATGGGTTGGTAAGCTGTGGTATATGTACACTGTGGAGTATTATTCAGCCATCAAAAAAAATGAAGATTTTACAGCATTTGTAATAACCTGGATGGAGGTGTAACAGGTGTAACACATTATTCTTAGTGAAGCATCACAGGAATGGAGAAGTAAGAATCCTATGTATTCAACTTTGATATAAAGACAATTAATGACAATTAATGACATGGTGGGGCATGGGGGAAGGGGAGATCAGACAGAGAAGGAGCAAGGGGGTGTGGGCAAAAAAAATGACTAATTCTCACACAAACTGGATTTAATTTTGATCAACGTATATTACTTAAGCATCAATTTTTAATTCAACATGTCAATATGTTGTTTATCATATTGCATCCTTATTCATCAGTGAAATATGTTTGTAATTTCCCCTTTATAATAATATATTTTTTCTAATTTTACTATCAGGGGTATCCAGACTAAGTAGAATGATTTTGAAGTATTTCTATTTCTACTGTCTATAAGACTTGGCATGATCTTTTTTTTTCGTTTTTTTAGAAATTATTTTTTTACTTTTATTTATATATATTAGTCGTCTTTTTTTTTTTTAGACTTTGGTAAAAACATAATAAGGAAAAAAATTTGTTTGCTATTTGTATTTTGTCTTGTGTATTCTGTAACAAGTAGTAAATGATTATGTATTCAAAAAAATTGCACAGCTCTTGTTAAAGCTATACTGATAGGTACTTTCTATTTTGGTTGCTGATACAATGCTATCTTTCTTTTTCTAATATTATTTTGTAATTCTTTTTTATATAGGAATATAATTGATTTTGTAAAGTTATTTTGAAGTTAGCTATATCGCTGAATTTTTCTATTGCTTTTGGTAACTTGCAAGTAACTTGGTAACTCGGAAGTAATGAAATTTGTATTTTTTTTTTACAAACTATTGGGATTTTTAAGTTATCATAATTGTACTAGCTAGGATCTTCAACTTTACTAGGAGTGGTGGTAATGAGCACACTTATCTCATAATTGATCTGTAGATAATGCTTTTGTTTCCTCATAAAATTAATACATTTGTCCCAATGTTATCTTCAATGATCATGTCAATGTTTTGCCTATAGTTGATGTTCTGTAAATATTCATGGAATAAAGAAGCCTGAAATAAAAAAAAAGAGAGAGAGAGAGAGATGTTCCTGTGGCAGCAGACAGCTCAACTACCATCTGACTAGGTACCACAGGAGTTTTTCCCTTTTTTGATACTAAAGAAAATAAGCTGCTTATCATATACATTTTGATTTATCTTATGGGATTTTCTTATTTTCCTAGGAGCACAGGCATTCTGTTCTTATCATAACTGAAATATAATATGCTTAATACTCCACAATTAGATAGCCCTTTCACCCAAGGGCCTGTTGTTTGGTTGCAGTTTGCTGTATGTTTTAATTAGCTTCCAGAAGTGTCTCATCTGAAACAGGACAGGTGCAGCCTCCAAGAGGTGACCACTTCAACCAGTGTTGAAGCTCGAGCTACAAAGCCCTGTAAATGAATAACTAGACAAAACTCACTCAAAAGTGTAAAGTATAGTGGAAGAATAGTAGGATTGTGTTACAAGGAGCCACGTCCATCTCTCTCCTGTTATATACTTAAAAGATACATCGAGTGCATTGGGGGGAAAATCCTAAAACCATAATCCTAATAGAGCACCTCCTGCAAGATTGCCACTTGGGTCCTAGTTTATGTGGTGCTTTCATTAGTGGCTTTAGAGAAACTCCAGAAGAGCTTCCTTGGTCTCAAGCAAGAGGCCTAGGAAAGTCCATGGGTAAGGGCTCCATGGTAAGAGGGCCATGAAGGACAGCCATGTGTGGTCTGGGCTAGGTTCTGACCACCCTCCAGGCCTTCCACTGGGAAAAGTTCTCTCTCTTGGTTTAGCTAACCAACCAAGTTGGCCTTATAAGCCATCTCTCTTCCTCTCATTTTGTCACTGAATTCCACAGAGCTGAGTATTTGTTCTTCAGAGGGGCAGTGGTTTGCTGGCCAAAGCCCCCCACAGTGGGCACTCCAGGCTGGACGTGGGGTTTTGCTTTGGGTCAGAGGGTGGGGATTGACTTCTAGGCTTAGCACAGTAGTCACAAACATGATTTCTGCTCTTGCCAAAACTTGTGCCGCTATTTTAACTTGGCGTACAGTAGGTATGTGGACCTCATGACCCAGGATTCACCCTCGGAAGAGGAGCCGGTGGTGTGGCAGCTGACGGGCTCCAGGCAGAGAGAGTTGCTGACAATAGCTAGAGGCCAAGTCTGGTGGCTGGAGGGAGGCTGGCATCAAGGGAGCACCAAGATACTAGTCAGAGGCTTTGACCCAAGGGCAGGGGCTTGACATAGAGAATCTCCTCAGTAACCATTTGAGTTTTGGCCTCTTCCACTTTCTCCCCCACTCCTGCCCCCTCCCCCTGTCTCGGTTTTTCCCATCCAGCATCTTCCACTTCCCTCCGAGTTCAATGGCTTCTTCCTCCCACTCCCCTTATCCCCATGTTCAGCCTTACTTCTTTCTCAGGACCAGATAGAGGATGCCAGTGATGAAGCTGAAGCAGAAGCAGATCCTGGTCAGGACGAAGCAGTAGCCATGGTGCCTCAGCTCGGGGAAAGTGGTGTTAGAACTGTCTGCACAGTGATTAGTGTACATGGGTGCTCCGACCATAATGCAGAGCCAGCACACAGCATGGAGGCTGCGGGAGGATGAACCGGCTTCCCTCCATAGTGAAGAGATCAGATGGGAGATGATGAGAAGATGATGGACAGAATCATGAAGGCCTGCACGGACGTGAGGGCATCTTGTTTTCCATATAACAGGGTCCTGTTGTAGAAACCATCCCCATAGGCTTTCCAAAGACTTCCTAATGCATTCACAGACTGTGAAACCAGCCAAACATTAGAAAGGTGTGGAAACAAAAAGCATAACAGCAGTGGCGACCTGGACCACAAAGATACCAGCCGTCTTGGCTTTTTCAGTAACTCATAAACAAAGAGGTTCTGGAGGGTCTTGGCAACAGAGGCTCAGAGTGGCTGGTGGCAACGGGTGCTGGCAGCAGCCCTGGTCCACTCTCGAGGAGGCTTGCAACTATATTCCTAAGACCACTTTCTAACTACCCTCCAAAGCCCTACCTCTTCATACCATCACCATGGTGATTAGCTTTTAACATTCAGTTTTTGTAATGGTATACCATTCAGCTCACTGCACTACTTATGAATTGACAGACAGAGAAACTAGGACTGTGCCTGTCACTTAAGTAAGCATCATCAAAGAGTAGCTATTCTAGCAGTTGTTACTTCCCCTGTCATCAAGACACTTCCCAAATTTTCTTTAAAATTATAGGTGATGATATTACCCATTTGAGTACCTAAAGCCTCTTTACAAATAACATGAAGTCCATAATAATACTATTTTATATTTAAAGTTTATTAATAATTATATTGCACACATTTATATGATAATATATTAATAAATATGTATTATATGTTTTATTATGTTATACATTCATATGTTGGTATTATATAATTACATAATGACATAATATTTTACATTAATATAAAAGTTTTGATAATAAATTCCACTTAGAATAGTGAAAGTAGGCTTGGCGCCTATGGCTCAAGTGGTAAGGAGCTAGCCACATACACCTAAGGTGGCGGGTTCTAATCCAGCCCAGGCCCGCCAAACAACAATGATGGCTACAACGAAAAAAAATAGCCAGGGGTTGTGGTGGGTGCCTGTGGTCCCAGCTACTTGGGAGGTGGAGGCAGGGGACTCACTTGAGCCCAGGAGTTGGAGGTTGCTGTGATGCCACGGCACTCTATCCAGGGGGACAGCTTGAGGCTCTGTCTCAAAAAAAAAAAAAAAGAATACTGAAAGTAAAAAAAGTATAGTGTTGTCCAGTAGAGGTATAATGTAAACCAAAAGTGAAATTTTTAATTTTCTAGAAGCCACACTACAAAAAGTCAAAAGAAACAGGTGAAATCAACTTTAACAATAATTAAAATTCCATAGTTTTAACATGTAGTCAATATGAAATCTTATTAAGGAGGTATTTTACTGTTCTATACTAAGTCTTTTTTTTTTTTTTTTTTTCAGTTTTGGGTCAGGACTGGGTTTGAACCCGCCACCTATGGCATATGGGGCTGGTGCCCTACCCCTTTGAGCCACAGGCGCCACCCTCGATACTAAGTCGTAAACATTCAGGGTGTATTTTGCTCTGACTGCACATCTCAATTTCAATGATCCACGTTTCACATCCTTGGTAGCCACGTGGGAATAGCAGTTGTTGTATTGGAAAGGGCAGATCTTGCTGGTTAATTATAACGACAATGATAATTATGCAAATTGTCATTTCTTTCTACTGCCATCGTTGCCCAGAAACCCAAAGCAAAATTTCTTGCTCAGTTGTAGAAATGTTTTATTCTAAGTTCCTCTAAAATTTATTTCTCTTCCTTCTAAACAGGAGTATCTTTTTTGTATGCCCTTTTAGAGAAATGATGTAAATGATGTAATATTAGTAACCCTCACAGGACAATTGCCTTTTGCTAGAAATAATGGTAATAGTAATTTACCTGTCACTCACACTGTGCCAGTGTCAGTGCCACTGGTTCACATGTGTCACACAGTGAACCTGCGGTGGACCTGTGATTGGAGCCAGGTCTGACCACGAACGAAGCTGTGCCTCCTAACTATTAGCTTTGACAGTGCGTGTGACGGAGCTCGGGGGCACTCCGTGTGACTGACCTCTGGGGCACACCGCATGACGGTGCTTGGGAGCACTCCGCCTGATGGTGCTGGGGGCACCCCAAGTGATGGTGCTTGGGGGCACTCCGTGTGATGATTCTGGGGCCACTCCGTGTGACGGTGCTCAGGAGCACTCTGTGGCACCAGGAACTTCACAGGCACTCTGTCCTCTGGTCCTTGGAAGAGACCTGTGAGGCAGGTTTATCTACTATTCCCATTTTACAGGTTGGGATCAAGGCTTTCGCAGTGGTTCTCAACCTTCCTAACTCCTAGGCCCTTTACTACAGTTCCTGTGGGTGAGAACTACTGGCTTAGAGGTCAGGCTCTGTAGTGAGGGAAGAGTTAATAAATATCAGCAGCAACACGTGAACTCAGGTTCAAGTCCAGCTGCTTTCTGTATCCTTTCTGCTTCAATTATGTAAAATCAACTTTAAAGGATCAAGTTCTTTTTGGATATCAAAACATTACAAGGTTATTCATTTAATAGATAAATTTTGAGTTTCTTTTTTGAGCTACTCACTGCCTTGATGCTGAGGATACACAGGTGAAAGAAATGGGGAAAGATTTAAGTGCTCATAATGGAAGAAGTGGAAAGTGGATAAAAAAGTCACAAATATCAGTTGGAAATTCTTTTTTGGATTTTGCATAGAAGGTGCTAAGCAAATAATTACAAATAAACATATTAGGCTAAGGCCTGACAACTCACAGTAAGTGGTTGAGGCAAATGTCTTAATCAATGGAGGTTTTCTAAGTCAAAGTTTGAGGATGTGCCCAGGAAAATCACAAACCATAGGTGCACCTGTAACTATTTTCTTTTGGAGAGGGATTTGGACATTTCAGAATTTGAAGAAGAGAGGGTACGCAGAAAGAAAAACAAAGCCGGTGCAGTGGCTCATGTCTGCAATCCCAGCACTTCAGGAGGCCAAGATGGGAGGATTATTTGAGGCCACAAATTCAAGACCAGCCTGGGCAATAGTAAGTCCCTGGGTTCTACAAATAATAATAATAATAATAATTATTATTATTATTATTAGTCTGGCATGGTGGTGAACGCCTATAGTCCCAGCAGCTCAGGAGGCTGAGGCAGGAGGATCTCTTGAACCCAGGAGTTTGTTGCTGCTGTGAGCTATAATGACACCGCTGCACTCCAGCCTAGTCAACAGAAAGAGACCCTGTCTCAAAACACACCACACAGAAAGCAAAGGAAAGGAAAGAAAAGAAAAGAAAAAGGAGGAGGAGGGCGGTGGGTGGGGAGGGGGGCAAATGGTTATATTTCTGTGAGGCTCAGGAAATATGCATTTTCCATAAAAGAAGGTGAATGCTTGACGACAAAAAGAGGGTAAAGGAAGAATCCATTATTCAAATGTCTCTCGGGGGTGGGGTAAGGTTTTATCCTGGCTGGTCTCGGTTCTGTACCTGGGAAGACGAGCTTGGAATCAACATTATCCGTGAGGAACTGAACAGACTTTAATTTGGGAGCTAGATTTAGTCTGCAGACCTAAAGCTAATATTGGCTTGTCTTTGTTCTTGGGAGGCCAGCAAGGAATTTCCTTGTGACTGGTCTATGGAGGCATCTTCCACAGATGCCTGCGGCTTTTTACCTTCCTATTGGGATCTGGCCCTTGGTAAGCTCTAAGCTTGGCCTTCCCTTTTGCAGAAGGAGTTGGGGGTTGGTCCTAAGATGTTTATTTTCTTTTACAGACTAGAGGAGTAAAATAAATCAGAAAAAATAATCCAAAGTCCTTAGAACTCCGAGTTCTCTGCCACTGGCCAAATTCATCCTAAAATGTCCTACATGCCTTCTACAGTATCCACACATGTTCCCATTAGCTGTCTAAAAGGCAAAGTGCCATGAGAGGAGACAGCTCCACACTGTCTGTCTCAGCAGAAGATACACACTGCCATCAGCTAACGTACTCTGGTGGCTCACAGGGCTCCTGGGATGAGAATTTACAGGTGCTTTCTTTAATGTCAGGAGGGACTGAAATGACTGTTAGGACAGATAACAGCAACAGGATGAAACCAAATTGCCATAAGCACCAAACCCTTAGGACTAAGGTCTGTCTCAGGATAAGCTGATACACAGTGCCATCAGCTAACATACTCTGGTGTCTGGAGGGTCTGAAATGACCGTCAGGACAGATAACAGCAACAGAATGAAACCAGACTGCCATAAGCACCAAGCCCTCAGGACTAAGCCTCGAATGGTGGGACTGTGTGGGATTTTCTTCCTCTTCTTGGGGGCTTCATTCAAGCCCTTGATGGGGCCTGATCTTGACTGAGGTGCCCGGTGAAGCACACATGCGCTACATGGGGTTAAAACTTACTCTTTCAGTCCTGAGCCTCTACCCATGGCAGTTAACTTTAGAGATAACAGCAGCCCCACCTCAGGGCACCACAAACTGAGTATTAATTCTTAGAGTGTAACTGGGATCCTGGACACGACAGCACTCTTAGGAGAGATTGAAAAGAAGGTTAATCAAGTCTTTTAGCCATTTTCCAGTCCTGAATTGTAGAACCAACACAGCTGAATTTTAAAACAAGAGCTCCCATTCTTTTGCACTCTGCCATCTCTGAGGACTAACCTTTGATATTTCAGACTTGGCTGGAAATTAGTTAATTGCTAGGCCTACTCACATTACTTGGAACAAAAAGTTGTTTTGGAAATAGTGTTTGAAAATACCTTTAGGGTAGCACACAGAATTGTTGGGTTTTGAAGATGTGTTTAGTGTACATTTAATGAATGGCAGTTTGACATGAGTCTGTCTTTACTGGTTTCAGAGAGGCTTACTGGTAATTCTTACTCTTTTGAAAAATAGTATTTAATCATTACTATGAAGGAAGTCAGAAGATGGGTAGGTGAATGTGTGTTTGGAAACATTAGGTGGGTTAAGGGAAAATTTAAGCTTATGCTTTATATACCTAAATTTCCCACTGAAAGTTTGAATCTAGAGGTGTTAGGAGAAACTGTATCTCTGGGTCCCAATGAGGATTTAATATATGCACAGAAATGATCACTTGGGTATTTAACACAGCACTTACTGTGAGATGGTAGACACGGGTATTTCTACCTAGCATTTTAAATAGGTTTGGAACATAAATAAGGCGCAAATAATTGGGTAATACAGAAGTCAACCTTATATTGTCCTGTAAACATCCTCTAATGTCACCGGGGCAAATTTTCTTGGCAGAGCATCTGTGAAGAAGTCTGACCTTACAGAGCCCTCAGGCCCATTGTCACCATCTGCTTCTATGGGGACAAGGCAGCATCCTGTGTGGGAGTGTGGCACAAGCTTTTTTGTTCAAGGAATACAAGACTGATCAAGACAAATTGATCAAAATAAAATAACACGAGGTGGAGAATGGGCTTTTAAAATCCCTTCCTCTTTCCCATCCTAAATGAGGGAGAGAGAGAGGCTTCCATGATCATTATCACTTGGTGACACTGTTTTTCTCTAGCTGTCTACTTTTTCACATTCTTCACACCCCAGTGGTTATCAGGACCAGAGGGAGAGCGTGTAGCAGCAGGAAGTGCGAAGAGCTGGAGCCCAGAAACAGGAGACAGTGTGCAGCAGCCACGGCGCCCCAGCTGCTCCGTTCTGGGAGCTGCTTCTGGGTTCTGGCTGCAGGATGTGGCTGCTGGCGTCGGCTGGAATCCAGGCCGAGAGTCAGTGGGAACGGCTAGTGGACAGTTCACTTGAAAACTGAGCAGCTGCTGGCCAGGCCTTGAGCTGGCTGGGGAGGAGGGAGAAGAGGGATGTGGAAGAGAAGATAAGGACTTGGCCTCCAGGCACGTGAGACCAAGTTAATGCAATGGAAAACCAGCAGTCTACACAGCTCTTTTAATCACAGGACATTTGGGGCATCACTTAGTGACACTCGTAAATGACAAGGTATCCAGACAGGGGTCACCGGATGGCAAGGAGATGAGAAACGGCAACAAAGAATGATCAAAAGGGGAGGGTTTTGTTCTGAAGGATACAGGGAGTGTGGACAGGAAGTATCTGTGGGGCAGTGTAACAGAATCGCTACTTTCTAATATTCAAAAGCCAGCATGGAAAAGCCTTACTCTGTGTTCTTGAGGATAAAAGTAAAGCAAGGTCAGGAAGCTGTGGCAGAAACCCCCCTTTCCCAGCCCCTGCCCTTGGGCTTAGGTGGGACCATAACACCTCTCAATTCCTGCACCTGGTTATCTCCTAAAACCTTTTGGTTCTACCTGCAAGATGTATCCAAAGTTGAACCACTTCTCCTGCTATGGGCCTGGTCTCAGCTGCCAGCATCTCTCAGCTGGATGTGTGGCAAGGGTGGCCACTCAGAGTAAGAACCACCATCTTCTGAGGGCCTAGAAAGCTGATGAAGACCTGAGCCTCGTGTCTCTCTGACCCCCTCTCCCAGCACTCTCCCTGCCACCCACCTAGCTCCAGCCACCTGGACTCCTGTCCTACTTCAATATCCAGACCTTGCGACCTTTGCATTTGCTGTGCCCACCTTGTCACAGTCTCAGGTATCTGCATGGCTTGTTCCAGCCTCTTCCCAAATTGTACTTTCTCACAAGGCTTTACCTGAGTTCTCTACCTCAAACAGCAGGCCCTGCACAGCACAGCCCTACCCTCCATCATTCTGCATCCTGGCCTACAGATTTCCTTATAGCCCTTCCTGTTCTTTCTGCTCCCCTGGAGTGTCTGCTGCATGAGGACAGAGGCAGTGCTGTGTTCCCAGAGCCTAGAACAGTGCCTGGTGAATAGTAACTGGCGCAATATTTATTGCATGAATACATGAAGATTAGAAATGGCAAAAAGAACATTCATTATGTGGCCACAGGCGAGTCAATGGGACCCTGGTGCTGCAGCATCTGCGGCCAGTCTGTCTAGGACACAGCACTCCTGCAAGGTCAACGAGACTCCAAAACACTAAGAGCTGCACACAAATGGAACATGCAAGCTGTCCCAGGTCTACAGAAGGAAGCATTTGCCTCGTCTCAGCCGAGGGGAGAGGCTCTAATCCTTGACTTGTTTTCTGTCCTAAGCACAAGATGGTCATAGCTTTGAAACCGTCACTGCACCTGCCCCTACGGGTGGGGTGCCAACAGGCTTCCTGTAGGAAATGGTTGTGTGTTTGAGGCTTGTGTGTTTGCTCTTTTAGAAATCTTAAATTACTGGGACAGATGCTCCAAAGAATGACACGAAGCTTCTGTTCACTCCATTTATGTAGTAATCACTGGTGTCGGCCGGGCACTTTACGTCCATTATCACTAATCCTCACAAGGGCCGCAGCTGTCACGAAGACGCACGTTTTAGTGGGGCAACAGGAAAGCAGTCAGGTGCGCTGACTAAGCCCCCAGTCAGCCATCTCTTGCTGCTACACCAGGTTTAGTCCTGTCAACTTTACTCTTTGTTACAAAGAATTTTCTTGCCAGTTATTTACAAATACTACTTGTTTTTTTTTTTTAAAACACCATACACCTTAATAGACTTTACCCGTATTGTAGTCTACGAACCATGTAGAAAAATAAAAAGTGGTTCTTTAGTTTGCCCATGAGAAATACCCAGTTCACTCATTCACTTACTTACTCTCCATTTAACAAATATTCAGAGCTCCCACTGTGCTGGCAGCAAGCGAGGCTCTGGAGACCTCGGGCTACTGACACAGAAAATGGTTCAGCTCTCACGTAGCTTATATCCTAGTGCTGAGGACAGTAAGCAAAAGCAGATACATCACAGCATGTCATAAAGTGACACTGGCCAAAAACAGAGCAGGGAAGGGAGGAGGCCTGGTGGGAGGATTGTGGCAGGGTGGGGACTGCAACTTTCAATAGAGTGGGGGGAACAGCCAGCCCAGAGAGCCTAAGGCAGTCTTGTGCCTGGTGTATTTATTAATAAAAACGACATTGCCACTTGAGGGACTCTGCGTTCTACCCCAAGTAAAATGGGGAGCTGCTGGCATGTTTTGAATAGAGGAGTCAAGTTTTAGAATGTGTTTATGTTTTAAAGGATCGCTTGCTGCTGTGATGAAATCAAGGCTAGAACAACGGGCTGATCAGGACCCCACCCAGGGATCCAGAGGGGAAGCATCGGGGGCGGGAGGTCAGCGTGGGGACGGCACTGGCTGTGATGTCTTGGACATATGATTACCAAATAGGCAGGGTAAGAGACTGCCCTACACAACAGATTTTCACTTAAAAATATGTCAAAGTCCTTTAACCATCCATGAGTCACAGGAACTCAATCTGCACACATCACTTCAGAACGTATTTTCTAGGTAAGCAAGGTGTACCCTGAGTTGTCAGAAGGAAGTTAGCAGCAAAAAGAGTCACACAAAAGCGTTTCTTAAGCTTGCTTGAAACCTAGCAGGACTAATCCATACTTTCTTATCGGGTTAAATTTTCTTTTTTTTTTTTTTTTTTAATTTTTTTATTGAATGATAACTATGTACATTAATACACTTCTGGGGTACAGTGTGGGGTTTTCACATGCAATCTGAAATACTTCCATCAAACTGATCAACACAGCCTTCATGTCATTT
>CAUYQV010016618.1:0-102247 GCA_963574575.1 Galagoides demidoff | reverse complement strand
TGGGCTATAAATAGGTTATAGCACGGCACCTGTGGCTCAATCGGCTAAGGCACCAGCCACGCACACCTAAGGTGGCGGGTTCGAATCCCCAACCTGGGCCCGCCAAACAACAATGATGGCTGCAACCAAAAAATGGCCGGGCATTGTGGCAGTCGCCTGTGGTCCCAGCTACTTGGGAGGCGGAGGCAGGAGACTCACTTGAGCCCAGGAGTTGGAGGTTGCTATGAGCTGTGATCCCATGGCACTCTGCCCAGGGGGATAGCTTGAGGTTCTGTCTCAAAAAAGAAAAAAAAAAAAAGAAAGCTATAAATTGGTTTCATAGTAGGGCTGAGTACAGGCACATGGCCTATAGACATACAGAAAATGCTCATCATCGTTAATAGTCAGAGAATTGCAAATCAAAACTACTGTGTACTAGGGCCTTAACTGTCCTCATATCAGATTTTCCCCTTTGATCTTCCAAACCTATTGCTGGGCATCTACCCACAAGTTTTCTTATAAAATCATGTGCATTTCTATTGTTTCTGTTAGCTCTAGCTTAATACTCTTCCCTCTTTTTTCTCCTCCTTTCCCCTCTTTTCTTCCAACACAACACATAGGAAAAGAGTTGATTCTCATGGTCTTAACTTTCTCATTTCCCAATCACTCCTCTATTCACTGAAATTTGCTCAAATGGCTCCCACTTTTACTAGTAAGTATAAGTCAGCATGAGTTCCCTGTGCTGACTTGGCAATGTAATTTTCATCTGTAGCTATCAGATAACAGATAGAAGTAAAATCAGTCTCATCAATGTTCCCTAACTCTGTCACCTTACGTTATCAATGTCAAGAACAATAAAATGAAGTTACTCTTTTGGTTGGTCCCAAGCATTAACAGTTTTTAGAAATCTCCATGTAATCCTCATGTACAGTAAAGGGAGACATCCTACAACTTAAATATTGACACAGAATCAATTTATTGTTCTTGTGGGTCTCAGTAATTTTCAACTCTCCAGATAATGTCAAGGTGACAGAGTTAAGAAACCTTGACTAGACTGATTTTACTGCTGTCTGAGTATTATCTGATAGCTACAGAGGAAAATTACATTGACAAGCCAGCACAGGGAATTGTACCGGTTCCTAAGAAAAGGATCATTGGAGGCTCCACGGTTGAAACCAGTGCAAACAGAAAAGATGGAACATACAATGAAAAGCGTTGCTCATGAAAGTGCAGAGGTAATAGAGTTTAGAGGTAGGAATAAGGAGAAAAGACCATATGATATTTTCTTCTGGTTTAAAAATGAGAGGCAGTTTCCCTAGATGGAGTTAGAGAAAGAGGCATATCCTTGAAGAACAATCAAGTTGCACAGAATGGCAAAGAGATTGTTATAATGTTTGAAAATGCAAACCAGTTCTCTCACAATGGGATAGATTGCAGAGGTCACAAATTAAAACGGTGTGTGGAAGCTACTCTGTAATGGAAAGGTGGTCACAAAAAAGCCAACCTAGGCAAGTGGCTTGGCCATTCTCAGCAGGGGGCAGATACGTGATATGCAGGGATGGTAAGTTTTGATCTTCATGTTTCTGGCCAATGGGACCAATTCTTGCTTAGATTCTAATCCAGATGTTACTTGATGAAAAATTAAAGATGTTTAAAATCCTCTCCCCTCCGCAGGATAACAGACCCCTAGATAGGAAGTATCCATGGAGATGGTGTGGGGTCCCCCAATTTAAAGTGAAGAGGAGGGGAAAACAGAGGATTATGCAACGGAGGCCAGGGCCTTACAAAGGCTGTCATCAGGAACAACATCCACAGAAAGAATCTTGATAAACACCTGCTCCAAAGAGTCAATTTAAGCAATCAATATAAGTCTCGACTAAGAATTCACAGAACAATGTCCCTCATACTCTATTTGTGTGTGCGTCAAGACCAGTGTATGCCAAGAATGGGTGATGCACAAACACCAGCATGAGTTGGAAACTGACGTTAGCACGATGGGAAAGGAACTTTTGGGCTCATACCTGCCAAAGTGTTTTTCCTTATTAAGAAATACCTGAAAGTAGTTGCCATAACTCCTATGATTTAGATAGAATGGGCCTAAATAAGGATAAAAGCTGATGCTACAGGGGCTATGTAGCAGGCTTTGTGGGGAACTGCTAAATTAGTCACAGAAAGGCTTTCATTTCACAGGGGGATAATTCACTGCTATCTTACATCTTTATAATTTGTGTATAATCCTGAATTAAAGAACATTTCAAGTTGTCATTACAGACATATCTTTACTGAATGAATTTACCTGACCCTCATAGTCAAAGAGTCTTATGCTCTCAATCTGCTAAACCCTGTCAGTGATGTGGTTTTCTGACTGTTGCTTTAATAACAGTTATTTGAAGATATGATGGGATATATATTACGATTCTGTTTTGAGAAGTGACTGGTATGATTAATTGACAGTGAGTCTCCAAATGAAATTTTTGTGCTGGGGATTAAGCAACACAAGTTTCTGAAAGACGATAATTTGCAATACTGCAATATAAACGGTGAATCATCACTTCTTACTGGAATGGTCTAGGTAGCTTCCTGATAGCCTTAGGTTTTTAAGGTGGGTATTAAAAGATAAAGTAATTTTCAATGGAAATAGTAAGGGAAATGAATTTTAGGGGATATTCAATAATGAGCAAATATTTAAGAGTACCAGTAGTCTGGCTGCGTCAGAATGACCCCCTCACACAAGAAAGAGTCAAAGTTAAGGTAAGAGAGTAATTGAACAATAGTTGCAATCTCCGATAAGACTGAGGAATTTGAGTTTTATTGGCAAGAAAGAACCTCTGAAAAACCCTGAGAACTGATTCAACAGGAGCAAAATAGTATCCTAGTTTCAGCCACCTGGTACGCATGAGAAGTTAGACAGAAGCTACTGGCTGCCAGGTTGCTGCTGGTGTCCAAGTCCTCTGTACTAGTCCATTGTGTTAGCATGGGGCGATGTGATGAAATTAAAGATGCCTGAATCAGAGATTCTTAGCAAATACATAAAAGGATGAAGATGTGTAAAAGAAAGTAAAAAGTGACTCCAAAATCTTTATTCTGCATGAGTTATAGAGACCTGATGCAGGGACCTGATACAGTTAAATACGGAGAAGAGATAAAGTAACACTTTAATGTAATTGAGTCCTCCTATAAAGAGTGAATAATATTATTTTCCCAATACTTAATTTATTAAGAGACTCATCTGAGTTTTCTGGAGACTCAGGTCACTATTCTGATTGATTTTACTAATTAGGGAGACTCCACAAACCAATGTAAAATGGCCCTTCTTTATATATGTAATAGGTCCTGTTTATCGAATGGCCTATACAAAGATTTATAAATGATTTTGAAATTGAGAGTACTTGACATCTTGCTTTCAATATTTAAAGGGAGGTGCCAGTACAGCTGTTCAGCTCAGTTGAATGTTTTGTGACATCTTCTCACGCTCACTATGTCGTCTCTATATTCTTGCTTTTTTGTATAACTCAATCTTAGATTTGAATATCATGATGTAAGTACTTATAAAATATTGCTAAAGAAACCTCGAGGCTCTAAGTCAGGCATCCTCAAACTACAGCCCGTGGGCCACATGCAGCCCACCTAAGACACTTATCTGGCCCAATGGGTGTTTCTGCTGCCACTGCCTGTCCTGCTTAGCAGCTGACTCATCCTGGGGCCCGCAGTCCAGCCCTCCAATGGTCTGAGGGACAGTGAACTGGCCCCCTATTTTAAAAGTTTGAGGACCCCTGCTCTAAATAATACAATAATCAGTGTCCTCGATAACTCAAGGTATTATGTGAATAATTGTCAACACACAGTTTCCTGTTGGAATTTTGAAACCTCAGTCTGAGTTCTGAAAACTGCCCCTGACCCAGTCTGGCTACTAGACCTCTACATCGCAAATACTGGTGAACTGTAAATTGTACCTATAAAATATATTTAAACAGTGTTAATGACTTGAGAATCTTTTTCTCACTCTGGACTCTGTAATTAGGCAGCACTGGATTCTGTTGTAATTTGATTTCTTTACCTGCTCTCCTGCTTTCCAAATAATTCCCTACAACAGCTAATTGTTACCTTTTATACCTTTATTCCAGAGCTAAAATTGAAGACTGTGTAATTTCTTGTTTATTCTCATTTAAAATATTTAATAAAGTAAATTAGTATTGAGTAACTTTGTCTTGTGAGATTGTTTAATACAAGTTTTTCTATAAGGGACTCCTAATTCAGTATATTCTTATCTTCCAAAAAAATCTGACAGAGTAAAATACAACATGAACACACACATACATATGTAATGGACCAAAACTGGACTATTTTACCCATCTTGTCCTGCAAAGAGTCTGACAGAATACAAATTTAAAATTTCCTCCTGGGAAGTCAGTTTTAATTAAGGAAATCCTTTCTCCTTTCACAGATTAAAATCCGTGGTCTCAGTGGAATAATGTAATAAAACTTATTTCTCACTCATGTCAAAGGGTCCAGTATCTTTTGGGAACTGCGGATTCTGTGATATCTCTGTACTTTTGTATCAACTCTGTAAGGGTGTCTCATTATATTACTTGATGGACGTTTCTGTGCTTCTTTTTACTGGGAGATTTAAAAGAATGGGCCACTTTAAGTCATAACAGAATTATTGGCATGACCTTTAAAGAAAATGTATATTCATTTCTTCACACCGATTATCTTTGCATCTCGGCAACTTATACCAGGTGCTTCTCCCTTCTTCACAACACGATGTGTCCACCACTGTTCCGTGAAGACTTTCATCTCTGTGTCTTTGTTCTCCTTAAATCTTTGAGACACTGAAGTTTTCCTGGCAAACAAGCAGGAGAAATGGTGAAACCACATGATGGCACTTGAAGTAATGAGCCCTATGTGTTTTCCCGCTTCCTTGGCCAAAGCAAGTCACATGATCCAGGTTGTGGTCTTCCGGACGAGCAGGTGTGATCTTCCTACAGGACAGGTGAGCACATGCTGGGAATCCGTCACATAACCTACTGTAACAGATTAAACTAAGTAGGATATTTGTTAAATCTATATTTCTTAAAAATGTGTGACTCTGTACAGGGGTTTTTTTTGCATGATTTGTAATGTTAATGCATAAAAACATTAAGAAGAGTATGTCTTATTCCCATAATAAAACATTAGTTTGTTTTTTCTATATTATGGAAATCTCTGTGGTTATAAAGATCTTCATATATGTGTGTATGTACATATATATATGTATGTTTGTGTGTATTGCTGAATTCTTGGGTAATGATAATGGAGTCTATTTTAGGTCTATAACTTGCAGAGTTCTGAAGACATGGAAGAAAATGTGCCTAATAAAATATAATTTTTATTCTAAAAATGGATAAATTTGGAGAGAACTTCAAGCACACTGCACTTCATGCTTGGAGCTTTTATTGATTTCGATGTTTCAGGAACATGCAAATATGTCATATTTGTGTTTCTTTCCTCACTAAAGGGTCATATTTGTGAATGCACTCCAGAATGCTACCAGTCTCAGAGATGGTTATTTGGGAGCACGGTGTCAAGCTGTCCTCGTTAATCACTTTTACTATTTTTAACCCCTAGCCAGGTGTGGTGGCTCACTCCTGTAATCCCAACAGTCTGGGAGGCCAAGGTGGGTAGATTGTCTGAGCTCAGGAGTTTGAGACCAGCCTGAGCAGAAGTGAGACACTGTTTCTAAAAAATTAGGTTCAAAAGAAAAAAAAGGGTGGTGCAGTGGCTCAAGGAGTAGGTCACTGACCCCATATACCAGGGGGTAGCGGGTTCAAGCCCCGGCCCTGGCCAAACTGCAAAAAAAAAAAGTCAGGCGTTGTGGCAGGTGCCTGCAGTCCCAGCTACTGGGGAGGTTGAGGCCAGAGGATTGCTTAAGCCCAACGGTTTGAGATTTCTGTGAGCTAAGAAGTCATACACTTTACTGACAATGACAGAGTGAAATTTAATCCCTTATTCCCAAAGAAAATAAGGCTCTGAACTCCCATCTGCCCTGTCACTAATCATCCATTCTTCATACTTTTAATATTGGGAACTGTAGCAAGCCCTTTGATCCTGTCTGCTAAGGGCCCTTGTGTTAGAGGTTTAGTCATCTCTCTCATTTATCTGCAGCTTTCTCCTATTTCTATAAATATGTCAATGTTGCTCTCAAACTTTCTTTAATACTCTATGCCAGCAGATGTTTTTTCTGTGTAGACCCCGTAGTCTTTGTCACAACCAGTCACCGAATATAGTCATGGCCACATATGAGTGAATGGGCACGGTCATTTCCAGCAAAACGCCATCCCCAGAACTCCACTGCAGCCCAGGAGGTGGTCTTATTTGCCGAGCCCTTCCCCACAGTCTCGCGGATTCCTTGGCCGACCACTCCTTTCTGTTACCTGAGTCGACATTCTTAGAAATAGCTTCTGCTTCTCCTGGTTTCCAGCTTGGCACCTTCCATGCTTCATAAATCTGCAATTTGACTTCATGCTCAGATTTCCTGGAAGGTACCTGGCAGGGGCCTTTGGACTGGGTCCGAGTGAGAGCACCATTCTTTCTCGCCTTAGACCTTTTACGTACTGAGGTTCTACTCTATGGATTCTGTGCAGCCACCAGCCTTGGTCCTTCTCCGATTTGTGATTTTTTTTCTCAGTATCTATATTGTCAAGAATGCTTTTAACCATAAGTAACTTAAAAAACAAACAAACAAACAAAAAAACCTGTAACTAAAACAAACAGGATTTTTTTTTTTCACTAAACCCAAAATCTGGAGTTAAGTTCATGGCTGGCAGAGCTCCTTGGCAATGTGGCCCGAGATCTGGGCACTACCCATCTCTCTCTGCTCCATGCTCCATAACATTGTGAATTCCGTTTTGGGGTTTATTACCTTATGACAACTGCAGTATTAAAATTCCATGGACAATTCTCTTGTGTACAAAGAAGACAGGAGAAGAAAGACAAAAATTAGTTTAGAAAAGAAAGAAAGAAAGAAAACCCCTTCATCCGGTGTATTGGATAAGTAAAGGTGTTCCTGGGAACCCTGGGGCAGATTCTCCTTCGGGGTCATTGGCCCGAGTTAGGACAAGTCTGATCCTTGGCTCTTCCAGATGTGAGATATGGGGAAGGTCAGTATTTGCAGCCATAGACGCCGTCTACATCTCAAAGTTGGTTTTCATTAGGTAGAAAGGACGTTGAATGGATATTGGCTAAACAATTAACACTGTCTCCCATAGTGGCTGCTGCAAGATATTTTTTTCTCCAATAACTCCATAAAGGTTAGTGTTTCAGGAATTCGTCTTCTGACCCTCTCATTGTGTGGCTTTTCCCTCCTGGGCGGTCTCATGTAACTCACAGCACATCCACTGCTGATGCCTGGATGTTTCGGGCTCAGATTTTATGCTCTATGTCCGTCTTTCCCAACATTTCTCCTGTTTTCCCATATGTATTTCAAACAAAATACTCTAAATTAATACCTTTTCTCCAACGCAGTATCCCTCATGCATCCCCACCTTTTTTGTGACATTACAAACCAAACCATTCCTGCTTTCTCTTCAAGGTCTGTACACAATCAATTGCCAAGTCCCGTTAATAACATCGCCTAACCTCCTGTGAAGCTATTAACTCCTCTTCACACCCACTTGCCTTCTCATGATCCTTTTCTTGCTTAAAACCTATATCATTTCTTACTCTGTCTTTTGGGGAATCAGTTGTCACCTAGTCACCATGCTTACTAGTAATTTCGCCATTAGAAATCGTTTCCTATCTTGAAGCCCTTCTGTGACTTGTCATAATTAACAGCAGGCAACTCAGACCACCCCTAAATTATCTCATTTGTTTCATTGTATTGCTAAAGCGTCCAAATCCTTCTGTCTTTTCAGACTCACTATTAAAACCATTTTGTCAATTGAACATATTGACTTGATGGCTACCAGGCATTTCAAGTTTTTAAGCTGACATCATTAGCATCCACTGCCCTAAACGTGGGTGCTTTGTGTTCCCTTCCTTGGAAGTGGCTTCCTCAGCCACTCCATCTCTCTGGGATGTCTCTGGCAATCCCTTGAGTCTCCCCCTGCTTCAACACTATCCACCCTCTGGCTTTTTTACTGATTTAATCCTCCTAATGCCTCTCAGATACACTCACTGCACCTCATTCTGAAAACTGCAGCCTTGCCTCAGGCTACTGAAATCATTTGCCCTTAAATCCAAGGAAAGTGTTTCTACCGTTTCCATCTGCTCATTTTTTAAATTAATTCAAGAGGTTTTCTTTTTCTACAATGAAACTAAGTCATATTATTCACTCTATCCTTGTGCTTCAGACTGAAGTCTGAGCTTCTTGTTATAGCTGACCCAGCCTCCCAGACCTGGCCCACCCCTACCTTCATGGTCAGTGCTGCAGCTCTTCCCCATCCACACTCCCCTTCCCTACCCACCTGGCCCCGGCTTCTCTATTACTCTGCCATCACGGTTTTCACTGTCAATGGTAATTAGCAGATTCCTTGCCAGACTCACATGCTTCTTCATCAAATTATGGGCTTTGTGATCTAGATTATGATGGCCAATGTTACTCCACCGCCTGGCTCAGTGTTTAACAAACTGTCACTGTATATTCTTTCCATAAGGGGGATGACTCACCATGGTATATCCTGCATTCATTTCTCTCATCCTGCTTTTGTCTTTACACACTACTTACTCACTGGTGTTTTAGTCAAGGTTTTTTCAAACTGTGTTCTCTCTGTGTGTGTATAAAGCTCTGCTTTTACTAAATTTCTTGAAGACTTGTCACCTCTTGAAACAGAAGACTTTCCCACATCTGAGCAGAAACTGTAAGGGCCCTTGCATGCTTTGGCTATCACACTTTTCCCTTTTGCCTGAGAACCACATTTCAAATAGAAGCTGCACTTTCAACCTGCGTTCTAGAGTAAAAAAGCACGAGAAGCAGATCTTGGCCACTCCAGAGCTGAATCCATCATAAATGAGAAATAAATTATTGCCGAAAGCCATTAAGATTTGAGAATTACTCAGTGGTATAACCTAGCCTGGAGAAAATTAAAAAAAAAAAAAAAAAGAAAGATGATTTTATTTGCACATTTGAATTCAACTTCCACCTGGTCACTTTGCACTTGCAGGTATGAATGCATGCCGGCAGGGAATGTTAGCTACTTCTCACAGAGGGAGAAGCAAAAGAAGGAGGGGGAGGAAGAGGAGAAGGAGAGAGGAGGGAAGAGGAGGAGCAGGGCCTGGGGAGAAACATCCCCTCCCTCTCCTTAGATGGAAAGTAGAAGCCTGGTTTTCCTCCCTTACTGGGCCTACCCAACTTCAGTACATGAATACTCTCTTCAATTAAAAAGCAAAACCAAAGAGTTAAAATCATACTCACTTCCCACCTACCATGTCCCTGTTGCTTACCAACTGTTTCTAAGAATTTTTATAAAAACAGCTTCCTTCTCTCCACTTTCATTTTGCCAGCTCCTCAGATCCTCAATCGACTTCATTTGTATTTCCTGCTTGGCAAAGTGCTTATGCACCTTGTAAGGTGATTCACAGTATAAATGTCTCTAAAGGCAACAGTAACTCTTTCAGTTGTCAGCTTTTTCAGAAAATCCAAATAACATTCAGATACATTTCACGTTTTATAAAATATTACTCTCATTTGGCTTCAGTAACTGTAATTGCATCTATTTTTTTTAACCCCTGTCCCAGATCGATCTCTTAATGTTGCTCCATCACAAATTAGTATTTAATTAACAGAATTTTCACATGGTAGTCTCAAAATACGTCTCAAACTTAGCATCCTCCAAACAGAGCTTATGAGTTTTTTATTTGAAAAATGGAAATCAGTCACTCTGAGTTAGTTAGCTTTCCATTGTAAAATTTCATAAAAAAATGGAATCATAGAAAATAGAACCTTTTGTGCATGGCTTTGAAAGAGACAATGTTTTGTGTTTTAGTATAATGTTTTTAGAATTATTCAAGTTGTATCAGGTTTGCTCTGTTTTACTGCTGAGTAGTGATTTATTGTGTGGATATACCAACTCAATACAGTTCTATAAAATTCATCTACAACTTTTTGTGGACTTATATTTTTTTTCTTTTAGAAAAATACTCACCAGTAGGGTTTGTAAGTCATGTGGTAGGTGTAAATTTAGCCACATTTGAAAATGCAGAACTTTCTCTAGGTGATTATTGTCAGGGTCTGGGATTTAACCTTTTTAAAAGCTAATAAGTTAGTCTATTAATGCTTTATGGATGAAGGCTGAAGACACAAGACTCTTGGGTCAAAGAAACAGGATTTTATTATCCACCATAGAGCAAGCAGCATGAAAATTGTGTTTGTATTGGTTTACTGTATCCCACAAATCCTACAGGCATGACACAGAGGGTCCAGCCCACATGGATGCCAGAGTATTTTAGAAAAGGAACAGCGATCTTGGTGAGCTCTCCATTTGAGAATAAGTAATAAGTAAGCCTAAACTTGGCTTTGGACAAAAACATTTCCTCATCCCTCAAATTTACTCATTGCAATCACAACTCTGAGAAATGGCCCAGGTTAAGAAAATGTTGTGAGACCGTGAACTCTTGGAATGCTCAGGAAATGTGGAGTAGTAAGAGGCAACCACAGAAGATAATTTCCCAACAGTCGAATAATTTTCATCTCCATTGTCAATGTAGGACAATCCTTTCATTCCAATCAGTCTAATAGATACAAACTAATTTGAATTCCTTGATGAATATCTTTTTTTCTTGTTTATCATCATTCATATATCTATTTTTTTGTAATATGTATGTTCAACAAGTATTTTTTAAACTTAGTTTGTCTTTATTTTTCAATTTTAAGGATTATTTACATATCATGACTATAGATGTTCTTTGTCACCTACATGCATTGCAAATATGTTTCTTTCAGTGTGTGGTTTGTCTTCTCCATTGTCTGAGTGTAGATTTTGAAACACATGGATTTATCTTGATGAAATGTCAATTTTTAATTGTTTCATGCTTAAATCTTTGGTATACCATGTAAGAAATGTTTGTTCAAGGCAAGAGTCTAAAAATGTTCTTCTAAGCTTTCTTTTAGAAGTTTATAATTTTTATATTTTTGTTTGTGTTTAATTTTGAATTATGCTTTGTATGATGTGAGGTGATTTGGGGGATCATTTATTCCAGGCATTTATCTACTTGTTCTGCCACCATTTACCTAAAAGCATCCCTTTCCTGCCTGCTCTTTCCCGTTGAATTATGCTTATCCTTATCCCCATTGAATTCTAATTTTTGTCAAAAATCAAATAAAAATATATAGAGGGTGGACATCAAGTTTGTGTGCAATTCAAAATAGTTTAACATAGTAAATTGGCACACGAACTTGTTGTCCACCCTGTGTGTCTAATTTTGGATTCTTTATACTCTTCTACATACAGAAGGTTACTGTGTTAAAATTGTAATACTCAAGTCACATTTGACTTCTGCAATTATAGAGGTCAATGTGACTGGTACTCATTTTTGTTATCACTTATATGTTGAGTGTCATGATTCTAATATAGTTTTTTCTTTATTAAAATGTATATTTTTGGCACCCTCTGTGTGAGTCTCTGTGTGTGTATGTTTATGACAATATGATCCTGCATGTTTATATTAAGTACTCTATCCAGATAGTATGTGATGGATTCTAATCTATTGCATTCATTATTATTACTATAATTATAATACACACTAGTGTTCATTGTATATAGTAGGTTGAGTAGTATTTTAGTAGCCACTTTGCCATAAATAAGAGTACAATTCTCTTTTTATTCACAATTTGATAATTTTTTAGTAAAAGTAAAAAAATTATCTAGTAAATTAAAGGTTGTCACAAGCCTCTGCTAATCCCCTCTTTGGAATATGGAGGCTAATTCACTTCACCTTGAACACAGGCTCATTTTAGTGACTCTTTGTTTAATAGAATATAGAAGAAAAAATGATGTTCTGGGACTTGCCAGAGTAGACCACAAGGACTTTTGTAGGTTCTTCACAGCTTCTTTGGAGTTCCCGCTCAGTGTGACCTATGTAAGTCTGGCAAGCCCAAAACAGTTAGACTGAGGACACAGGGCTGTGTTCTGATGGGATATTCCAGCCTAGCTCAAAATTCCAGTTGTTCCCCCAAGATGCCAGAAAAGTGAGAGTAGGCATCATGGACCTTCCACACCACTCCATCTGCCAGCTGAGTATTAGTGTGACTTCCAGAAATGCCAGGCTGAACAGAAGACTCCAGGGGTAAATACGTCTCTGCTAAAAAGTGGGACAGAGGTCTCCTGTCAGCAGCTCTCAGGTAGAAATGGCTCTCTTGTGTCAGATTCGGGGGAAGGTTTTCAGTGTCTCTTTCCCTTAGGAGCCTAATAAAATCCTCTACTTCTCCCAGCAAGGGTTCCCAGCATACTCCAGAGAATGCTGACTTTGACATCCTGCTGATCAGGAATCAGATTCAGAAATTTCCCTTTATAATCTATAAAACTGAATTCTGCTTTCAAAATTTCTGTCATTCAGTCTTGTCATTCTTTATACACAAGAAAAACCCAGCAAGGGTCATCCCTTCTTTGCTACCTAAAGACAAGGTAGTGTTACCTGGTTTCTCTGTGCTTGGTGTTATATCTAAGATAGGGACGTATGGCCTACCTCTGGATGGATCGTGAGGCTCCAGTGTGACCATCCATGGAAGAAAACGGAATGCTAGGTACTGAGAATGTGATTAATGAATGTCACACATTACTAATATGAGGATTGGATCAAATAAAGGGCTCAAATACATGCCAGTTTCCTTTTTTCTTTGCCTTCAAAGGTGCTTGGAATACATAGGACATTATTTTCTGCACAACCTCAAGGATTATGGTTCATTAGTTACTTATACGAATTAGTCTGATGCAAAAGTTACTGAGATAATAATTAGTTTTTTTTTCACTAAACAATTTTACTTGTAGAGAATTTAAATTCCATCATAAAAGAATTGTAAGGTCTCAACTGCAAAGAATTTAGCATCATCTTGTCTTTTTCCAAATTTGCAAAAGGCAACAATCTGAATACAGAATAAACCGTAGACAGTGTAGTACTAATATTTTAAAGAATTACGAAATCATTGATTTGTGGAAACACATTAACGGCACGATTTTATTAAAGATACTGGGACAAAAATAAGGTGGGTTGGTGGGTGAAACAGACCAAACATCAAATACAAGTTTTGCTACAAAGAACTTTGTCTAATTTCATTTGGAAATGCATATTTATTTGACTGAGTTTTCAAGTCATCATTTTTTTCCCAAGAATAATATGTAGTGTGAAAATGCTTTCCTATGCAAAAAGATTTTTGATTCGTTTTGCTGAGTTTTAGGAAATGAAGCTTAGTAGCTACCTTGCATAAAAACACCACACTATAGCATGCACAAATTTAGCACAGACTCTGCCGTGTATAGCAATTTTGACACTGCTACCTACAATTCACATTTACTGCATCCATCCCGTTACACCCCATCATCAATGCACAGCACTGAGAGCAGGCTAGGAGTTCACAAAAAGTGCAAGGGACATCACATTATCTGCCTATCCATTAATATCAATCTGCTTCCTGATGCACTTTACAAAGGACCTCTTCTTCAGACTTACCCAGAATGCCAGGGCAGGGGAAGAGGAAGATGGTCCTGCATTTTCTCTTGCACCCCTATTGAAATTCTTGCTCCCCTTCTCATGCAAACTGCCTACAGCTGTCTCAAAGAAAGTAAAGGTAAAGCCAATCAATATATTAATAAATCTGGACCCTATTTCAAAATTAGTCACGTTTGTCTAAGTAATGAAGCCTCACTAGCTTCAGGAAGATGTCTGGTTATATTTCCCCTCCCTTTAAAGCTGTTCTTCAATGGGAAGGCTGTGTCTTATGCCAGGTTGATGGGTCTCTAGGGTTGTGGATTTGGTGTCTTCATCCCAGTTAGTGATACCTGGAGTTGGTGTGATTCAGATCAATAACTCAATCAAGTATTTTTATATGGGTTTTCTTTCAAAAGATACTCCCTAGAGTCTCAGCATGTTGTTTACCTTTTTTTTTTCCCAGATGAAATTATGGAGACAATTAGAGTCTTTCTAATCCATTTTGAGTGTGTTACTATCAAGAAGTATATGACAAACTCCCTGGGCTTGAGAACTCACAGCTTAGGAAGAGAAGGTAGACATTTAGGGAGAAAAATTAAGTTTTAGCTGCTATGAAACTGGCATAGAAAGGTATAGTGATGAAAAAAGGGAGGAAATGAAAAATTATCAGCAATGAATCTAACTATTGCTTCTCAGTGGAGGTGAACTGAGTCTGAAAAATAGAAAATGACCAAGCAGACATCAAAGAGAAGGGCATTCTGGGAGGAAAAGGAATAAGCCTTTGTTAACAAAGGCAAAGAGCTCTGAAATAGGCTTTAGATTTCTAGAAACTAGGGAACTGGGACCATTGGGTAGAGCTTGGCATATAGGTAAGTGACCATTTAATTTATTGTCAAATCAAGACAAGTTAGTATATTAAAGGGGATACTGTAAATTAGTATATCAGAATAACACACATGTACCTGAACTGGCCCAGGAAAAAAAGGCACATATTCTCTTTCTAAGCAAAAAGTGAATGGCAAACATTGACAGTTAATGAAGCAGGAACTGGATCACAATGGCTGCTCTTATAAGCCATCTTAGCTGGTTTGAACCAGATGTAGATGGCAAGCAGAACTTTGTGCCCAATGGTCCTCACCTTCTGTTGACACAGTTGTGATTATATCACGTGCATGGTAAGAGAGACTTGCAATTAATATTACTATTCATTTGACTTCAAGAAAGGGAGATGATCCCGGATGATGCAGGTGGTTCCAAGGCAAGCGTGTGAGTCTGTAGGATGAGGCAGAAGAGGATGGGGGAGGTGAAGGACAGGGAGATCTGAAGCATGAGGAGGACTTGTCACTCTGTTGTTAGTTCTCATGGTGGAGGGAAACACAAGTCAGGGAATGCAAATGGCCTCTAAATGCTGATAATGACTCTGTCCAGCAGCTGTTGACCTGGGGAGAGCATCTGACATAGTGAGTGTCCATGGTGATGATGATGATAGACTTAGATGGAAAGGGGAGAAAACTGTTTGTTAAGGAGGCTGCGATACGGTGATGCTCACATGCCCAGGAGAGGCCATGTGGGAATGAGTGACTATAGATAAAGAAGGAAAATGGAGCAAAGTTTTGAGGTGGGGGGTGACCCGCAGAATATTGGAGATGCTCTGTCTGATGGAGCTGTCCTACATAGGCTTCCATTTCTCCGTGGACTTGTGGATATCAAGTAGATTCCTTTCCTCAGTCATTCATTTGGTCACATGTGGCCATGTGACTGAGTTCCAATCAAAAAGATGGCCCAGGGCATTTTAGACACAAGCTGCCAGGAAATGGTCTGTCTTCTCTTCTCCTGATTGGCTGAAGAAGCTGAAGCCATAGGAGAAGATGAGCCTTGCGACAGAAGTCGGCAGAGTGCCTCAACATGGAGCAGCCAGGAGCGTATCCTGCGGTGATATCTGAACACAAGCACAGCCCTACTGTGTGTGTGCTTTGTCAATATTTTAAACTGTTTAGTTCTGTAACCATGGCCTTAATATGTGTAAAATTTGGCCTTACATAATGTGTAAAAAGGAGATGGGTCTAGGAAAAAGATATGAGGGAATCTACAGATGTTTGTAAGTTTATTGGTGGGGACCTTCTTGAAGGTGACGTGGATTTCAGTTTTCTCTTTAGGGTAGATGGAAATGGTGTCTATCTACTGAATGCCTGGGGATGCAGAAGTGGGGGGTTGAGAGCAGGGCACCCTGAAAGCAGAGGTTTACGAGGAGCAGCGACCATGAAGGACAGGGGAAGAGGTCTGCTAGGGGTGGAATTGCAGGACAGACCTGGCATTTCCATATCCACGTTGAGTTCAGCAGCACTTGGACACCAGGTGTGTGTAGTGACTCCGAGTCTGGATATTGGTTATAAGGGGATGGCATGCCTTGAACTTGGCAGTCTGGAACAAGTGAAGTTTTGTATATATTTCTGATTAAGGCATTAGCAAATAGCTCCAATAGCCAAGACTATATTCTTCTGTTATCTGCTGTAAAGATATCCTAAGGAGATTTACCCCTTGGAAGTTCAATTCACCCAGAGTTATTTTCTTAATGGTAACCATGAATGTGTGTGGGTCATAGTGTCACAGGGATACTGCACATCTCCAAGGCAAGCATTTTTAGGTAGGCATAAACTCATAATAAATTACCTGGTACAAATATGAAACTTTTGTTTCTCCAATTATGTTCAACAACCACAAATTAAGAATGTTGCACAGATTACTCAGTCTGTAAACATCAACAGTATGAGTGACCGTGTTAAGGCAACTTCCTGTTTAATAGCAAGTTACTACCTTTTCAGAGTTTAGATATTACTATTTTATAAAGCTATATGTATTGGAACCCATGAAAATGGATTCTGTACAGTCCAGTCCATACAGAATGAACACAATCAGCATATTCTAATTTAGTCTATCACATAAACTCATAAAAAATCCAAGCAGATCACCATTTTAAAAACTGTTAAATTGATAAGATGGAAATCTGGTACTTTCTAGTTAGGAATTATGCAGTGTGCTTCATTATTACACCCTGCATTAGTGCAGTTCCTGCTCAAATCTGTGGATGTCGGTTACCCAGAACACTTATAGAGCCTTTTCTAAGCAGTACATAAATACATAAATTATTTCCAAATACGGGTTAAATTGTAAGTCTGTGATTTAGTTAGGTAGATTAGGGAAGAGAAACAAGTGATACGCGTTTATAGCAAACTTAAGCAAATGAAGGGCATTGAACAAAGGCTAAATTTTGTGAAACTTACATTGCAGGATTTCATTAAATTTATCTGAATTTTAGTTCTCTTAATACAGTTTTCCTTTTCGAACAATAGGGAGGCTAACTGATCTTTCCACTAATTAAAAAAAAAAAAAAAGCCTACAATTCCTGGAAAACAAGCTTCAAAAATAAACCAATGCACCAGACCAAAATGAAGAGTTCTCAGCTAAAAACTAAATACAGAAAGAAACCCAGGAAGGGCAGCTGAATTCTGACACAGGTTTCACCTTGAGGATAGTAATGAAAAATGCTGAGTTTCAAATTGGTTAGTACAGCGTCTCAGAGCATAGGAACTAGAGAATCTAGGGCCCTGAGGAGATGGAAGTCTATCCACAGTGCTCCCAAGAACTGCAACTACTCAGTGCAGGGGTCCTCAAACTGTTTAAACAGGGGACCAGTTCACTATCCCTCAGACCTTTGGAGGGCCGGACTGTGGGCCCCTGGACGAGTCGGCTGCTAAGCAGGACAGGCAGCAGCAGAAAAAACACCTGGCCAGGCAGATAAATGTCCTAGGTGGGCTGCATGTGGCTCGCAGGCCATAGTTTGAGGACGCCTGATTAGTGTAATTATGAACTGGCACTAACGTTGACCCATTTCTCCAGGAGATACAAGGTAAGTCATCAATAAACTTCACCTGGGATAGGAAGTAAACACAAACACACACTCACAGACACAACACAGACACACACAACACACACAAGCCTCTCATCAATCATTTGAGAAACAAGAAAGGAAAAAAAAATAGCGACTAGACATTCAAACTTCTTGCATAACTGAGCAACAAACTCAGACTTTATTTTAAAGTTAACTTAAGTATGGCCAGAGCAATCCTTACGGGGATTCCATCTTTGTTATTAGACTCAAAGAATCACCATTCTCTGGAAAATGAGCTCCGTAGGCAGTCTCCACTTAAGAATCATGAAAGAGAGAGCCATGAGGGGGACCCAGAAAGACGTGAGAGATCAGAAATAAAATCATTTAATAAAAATCAGACACCAGTGTCATCAACAGACGACTTAATAGATAATATGTTTAAAGAAATAAAAGATTAATTTCAAGATCACATGAAAACTTTATATGATAAAATATTTTCTTCACAAATAATTCAAAAAGGAAACATGAAGAAAAAACAAGCTGAGTTTTCAATGAACCCAGCAGACCTGCTACATGTGAAAGAGTAAATGGCTGTGAGGGCAGGTGGGTCTCGGCCGAGAGCCTCAGGGAACTGACGGGAGCCCAGGAAATTATCCAGAAGGCAGCACAGGTGGAAAAGGGAAGGGAAAACCTGAAGACCAACCTAGCCCAGTGCAGGGTAACATGAAAGGTTCGCACACCTCTCCCTGGAGGTCCACAGTCAGGGAAGTGTGTGGAGATTATAGCTGGGAATCAGGGAAAACTGAAAAGCCACAACGAATATATTCAACAAAATTTATGAATTCTAAGCAAGATTGTTAAGGAAAAAATATCACACCTTGGTACATGATAGTAAAATTTCAGAACACCAAAGGCAAAAGAGAATATCATAAAAATAGTCAGCAAAAAAGACAGACCATCTTCAAGTTAGTGAGCTAGAACAGTGACTAACTTTCCGAGAGTGAAGAGGACAGCAGTGCGAAGGGGTCTGTGTGGTTCTGAAAGAAAAGGAAATGACCGCCAGCCTGCAGGGCCTGTGCCTATAAAACTCACTGGACAAGAGAGCTGAGAGCTTGTGTCACAAGTCAATGGTGACAATGAAATTAAACCCCAAACAGGCAAAGGGAAGTAAATCCAGAGAGGACAGAAAGGGAAGCAGGAACAGGTGGAAGCAGACATATGTGGACACGGGCACATGAAAACCAGAGGAAACAGTCGTTTCTCTGGGGGGTAAAATAAAACAAACCAACGAGACTAAGTTATGTTAAATCCATAAAATGTAACCTGGGGAAAATGTGAACATAAATTGGCCAAAGTTTCCTTTTTTGTCCAGGGAGAGTCACTGGTCCTTATTAGGTAAGTTAAGTATGATGAAAACACTTCTTAACTAACTGAACAGTTTCCAAGGAACTGAATATGATGAAAATGCAATATATAACTCTCAAAAGGGGAACATATAATACCTGAAAAAATGAGCAATTGAAAATGGTAAGAAAATATTGCATAGAAAAGGTGGAACAAATAGAAATAAAAACACAGATTCTATTAATCAGTTGTAGTGTATGAATAATGGGAATACATACAAATTAACGAATATTTTGCCCCAAAAGTCAAAGATATGCCACATTAAGGGCCTTCCATGATATAGGTGGCGGCTCAACCTGGCCAAACTGATGATGTTAAAATAAAGGGGTTGTTTTCAAAGGTGTGGACATACCTTATCTTGTAATGATGAGGAAATAATTTCAGGGGAGGGTATGTGAAATGACCACAGTCACATACCATATTAATAATAGTGAAAACTGGCATGACTTCTCTAAAAACTATACAAAAAGAATATCCAAAATGTAAAGCCTTTAGATTCTAAATAAAGAGAAACTTAGGAAATGTATATATTCATTATAATTTATAATTAGCATAAAGTTAACAATTATCTACATTTCCAACAACAAGAAAATGGTATTTTAAAAGAATTCAGTCATGGCATGAAGTGATACTCATTTCATAAGGTGAAAAAACAAAAAAAAATTGATAATTGTTTATATGTTATCACAAGTTCAGATGCTATGTCTGTTTCTCTAGCTATCAATTTATCTGTCCGTGTTTGATCTCAAGCTGCGTGATATTAAAGAAAAAAGGCATTGAAGAAAGTATGGGGAGATTGGAGGATAAACACAGAGGGTGATGGGATCAGGGTCCTGGGTGGCTCTTGGCGTTTTCTTGGCCAGAAAGTTCGAGTAGGGATGTGCTTATCTGATGCTGAGTAGGGAGCTGGTGGTGGAGGGAACTAGAGAAACAATCGCTCCCACCTCCTGCTCATCTGCTCTCCTGCAGCCGGGAATTAACAGCCAAGTAATCATGAACACACAACCAAGCCACGCAATTTCACAGTCACAGCCACACAACAGAGCCACACAATCACACCCATATACTAAGAACCACAAATCACAGCCACACAGTCACAGCCACACAAGCACAGTCATATAACTAGACTCGTGGCCCAGAGCAGGAGAAGCATGACATGGAGGGCCAAAGAAAAGAGGAGAAGACACACCATAGATTGATTTAATAATCTCTAAGCTGCTTGTGAGCGATAGAATTGAAATATAAAGATACTAAGACTTAAAATGGCAAGGGATGGTGACTCACGCCTGTAAACCCAGGACTCCAGGAGGTCAAGGCGGGAGGATAGCCTGAGTTCATGAGTTCGAGACCAGCCTGAGCAAGAGAAAGACCCTGTCTCTAAAAAAAAAAAAAAAGAAAGAAAATGGGCATTGCAGCAGGTATCTGTGGTGCTAGTTACTAGGGAGGTTGAGGCAAGAGAATGGCTTGATACCAAGAATTTGAGGTTGCTGTGAGCTTTGAGGCTGATGCACTTTACCCAGTGAGACTCTATCTCAAAAACAAAACAGAGTTAAAAACACAAAAAATATATAAATTACATAAACTCTAATGAATGAAAAATATTGCATTTAATATATTTACTTAGTTACGTTATATTTGAATTATGCAAAATCAAACTTAAGTTAAAAGTGACTAGCAATAAGGAAGCATACTGCATAACAGGTTTACTAAGGAAAGAAGAGAAACCAAGATTAAACAGCAATTTTAAGGCTCTAATCTGATGATCATACAGCTTCAACTGTATAAAGCAAAAGTCAACAAAATTAATGATGATAGTGAGAAGTTCTAACACATTTCTTTTGGTAATTTAAACATCAGGATAGTAATTATTAAGGTCCCAGCAGTTACTATTAGCAGATTGCACTGGCAGGGTTATATCCGTATAAGACAGTTCCTTGGGTTTTCCACGTTATCTGACATACATATGCATGCACTCAACAATGGCAGAATGCAGATTCTCTTTTCTAAATCCATGAGACAACTATAAAACTGACAGGAATGGAGTATATTTTCACAGAATTTAAGAGATTATATCTTGCAGAGAATTGTCTCTGAATGCAAGAACATTAAATAACAAAAAAATCTGTTTTCTGAATGAAAGAATGTGACCTACGCAACTCTTACTCAAAGAAAAAAATCAAAATAGATAATGGAAAATATTTTTTTAAAAAAATAGATAACAAAAATAACACATATCAAAGCTAGAAACCTACAGTCACTCAGAAATGTGTTGGATTTAATGCTGACATTGGAAAAGAAGATACAGTGAAATGAGTAAGTTCACATGCATTGAAGAGGCTAGAGTAGTACAATGAGGAAGACTCAAAGATGGGAGCAAAAGAAAACCAGTAAGCTAAGGCTAAAGCCTAACGAAATAGGCTGAACTGTGTCTTGTGGCAAAAAGTAGACTGCCAAATATTTAAATTAGCAAAGTAGCATGATTCAGTTTATTTAACAACATCCTTTCAGGCTTGGTGCCCCTAACTCAGTGGTTAGGGCACCAGCCACCTGTATTGGAGCTGGGGGGTTCAAACCTGGCTGGGACCTGCTAACTAACAGTCACATCTACAACAACAACAACAACAACAAATAGCCAGGCATTGTAGCATGAGCCTGTCGTCCCAGCTATTTGGGAGTCTGGGGCGAGAGAATGTGACGATAAGCCCAAGTCTATGATTTAAGTCATGTAGAAAGACTTGCTTAAGCCTAAGAGTTTGAGATTTCTGTGAGCTGTGATGCCATAGCACTTTAATGAGGGTGACATAGTGAGACTCTGTCTCTAAAAATAGCCAGGCATTGTGACGGGCTCCCATAGTTCCAGCTACTTGGGAGGCTGAAGCAAGAGGATCACTTGAGCCCAAGAATTTGATGTTGCTGTGAACTGTGACACCGCAGAACTCTACTGGGGGCAACAAAGTGAGACCCTGTCTCGAAAAAATAAAATGAAATAAAATAAATTTACTCTTAGTTATTTTGAAATAGACTCTCGCATTGCGCACCTTAGGTGAGATCCCATTCGATGCTCTTCCTCCTCTACCCTGCCCCTTCCTCTACCCTTTCTCTCTCCCCTCTCCTTGCTGTACTATATTTGTGTTGTATCATTGGTATGAATGTGTATTTACATATTGGTTTCATTATAACGGAGACTTTACATTTTTTATGTTTACTTGGATGTAATTGGAACACATTCATCTTAGTTAAGTATCTCAAGAATGGAGAAAAAGAAGTATCTTCTTATCCCTTTTCATCTCCCCTCTTCTATTTTTTTTGACATTTCAACTTGTTTTACTGATTCAGGAAAAACACCTCTTCCCACACAATTTTTAGGGTGTCAGACTTCATCCTAAAGATTTCTCCCGGCTCCACCTGGTCAATCATACAGTATGTCTGTTTTTGTAGCTGAATTTTCCAGATGATATTCCACAAAGGAATTTCCACAGGCTTCCCTTCCCTGGCTGTTATTGACAGGAGGGGGTGGGGCGGTCTCCACCCTGCATTTCTCCTTTAAGGCGAGGGGATTGCCAGACTCTCACCTGTAGTCATCTTTACACTACACCTGTTAAGAGATTTCACACACTTTGAACTAGCGGCATTCCCACTGAGTGCAGCTCCAAGCTCCTTCACTGCCTCTGCCTGTGTGCTTTATTTGTGTGATTTATTGTTCTCTGATTTTTATTAGTGTTTTTTTGTAGAAGTGATCACTTCCTGGTTGCAGAAAGATAAACACAGATATAGGAGTGGAGAAGTACTGATCAGTTCTGAAAAATGATTTGGCATTTCTGTATGGCTGTTCAGTGTTTTGGATGGTGCAGTCCTTGATTCCTGAACCAGAACAGGAGAGCTGAGTGGGAGGCCGTGTACACACGTCACACAGACGGGCGTCGGAGCTTCCTGTTCTTTCCATAGGATGCCACTTGAGATGGAGGCAGCATGTCTCTAATTCAGTAGATAATCACTTTAAATGACGAATAAAATTTCCATAATACATTTTTACCATAATAATAATATGGATGAAAATGCAAACTCCTAGAAATTGCTCAAATTTGATTCTAAGCAAAACTTTTTTACCCCTAAGTCTCCATCCCAAGTGCATGACTGGTCTAAAAAAAGTAGCACAAATTGGGTGGCTGAAAACAACAGAAATGTATTTGCTACCAGTTCTGGAGGCTGGAAGTTGAAATCCAGGTGTCGGTGAGGCTGGTTCCCCCTGGAGACTGTTCCCAGTGGTTTCCCTGACCTCTGGGGATGGCCGGCCATACTTGGCTCATAGCGGGGCCCCTTCCTCACAGAGTATTCTCCTCTGTGTCTGTGAGTCTCATGACTGTGTCTTATTTTCATGAGGACATCTGTTATCTGGACACCCCTCTAATGTGGTATGACCTTGTCTCAACTTGACATCTGTCAAGGCTTTATTTCTAACTAAGGCACAAACATGGGGTTAGGACATAAACATGCTTTATTGCCAGAGGAGCGTGTAGGAAGAGGGGACACAATTCCACTCACGTGACCACGTAAAACGTGCACACTGCTGTCGTGTGACCACGTAACCATGCATACGCTGTGGGGAGATCAGCTGAGCCAGGGGAAGTTTTAAATGACGGATTCCTTTTTTTTTTCTGTTGAGTTTATTTTTTCTCAACTTACCAGAAAATTTAATAACTTTAGATAAAGAATATGATAATCAGAGTAATGAAACTGAATTTTTAAAGTGAATCTCACAGATTCACCTCTATACTTTATAAATGGATTAAGTAGCTAAGACAGTTTCCTTTTTGAGGAATTTTAGGGGGAGGCCCCAATACATTGTGTGCCAGACACTCTGTGTTCTAGAGGGAGGCACAGACTTGAGAGTCAGGACTTGAGAAGAGATGTCTACGTCCTGGACTGAAGTTCAAGATCCAGGCACAGAGGAGGAGTGAAGAGTTGCAGTCTCTCCCTGGAGAGGCTGTCGGTCTGCTGAGTAACTATCCTCCCTTCACCCTCACCAGCCAAATCCACGTGCATCCCTGGGTCTCAAACAATACAGAAATGTCTGATTTATTCCAGAAATCATTAAAGGAGAGTGGCTCGTAAAGAGGCCCAGAATAAAATTGAAGAGGGCTATCACCTGGAAATAATTTCATTCCCACTGACAGCTGGACAAATTGCATCCTTCTTAGGAATCCCCGGAGTTCTTTGTTAAAGAGAGCCCAGCTTGGGGTGGTTTAGATCTTGTCCAAGAAGACTCTGGCCAATGACAAAATCTCTGCAGAAAGAGGCTGGGAGGGCCCCATATTATGTCCAAGCTTTAGAAGATGAACATGGAGGACAGCTAAAGTGGATGGACTCATTCTACAGAAGAGCTGCATATAGGGAGAGTTCTGGGAGAGCCCCCGAGGGCCACCTGAAGAAGTCCTCACTCAGCCTATTCATTTCAAAAGACTCAGACAACGCTTATGAATAGAGCAAGTCCACAACCTGCCTGCTGCGCAGCTCCTCTCCTTACTGTCCCTCTTATGTGAGTCAGAGTCCTGGGGGGATGTGGATGAAGAGCTAGAAGCCTTACGGCTGAGTACAGGAAGAAATTCCAGCTCAGGCTGCATGTTCACTGGAGTGAGTCCAAACTCACTGAGAGAATGAAACACAGATTGGTATTTTGATTCTTATAGAGCACAGAACATTGTAATTAATAAATGAGATGACGGTCCGGAATGAAGGCTCCTAGAGGACTTTGTTACCTGGGAATGAGCAGTGCACTGTGAGCATCCTGGGACCCCCTCCCGCCCCCATTTCATTCAGTAGCCAGGCTTTGCCCTTCAATGGGAGGTGGTTCTAAGTAGGCAACGGGGCACTGGGGGATAAGGAAGTTGATTTCCAATTGTATTTTTGTTCAGTTTCCAGGTTGCAGAGATATTAAGAAAACTTGTAATTTTGTTTAATCGTTGAAGGAGTTTATAAAAAGTCCCATATTAAAGGAGTTTATTAAATGATAGTTTGGGAAATGTGGTTTTAAATATCTCTTATATTGAATGCCTTCTAGCTTTGCTATAAAAAGAATGTCTTGAAAATAATAAAAACTTAATACAAATAATTTAGTTACAACCACGTTAAGTAGCTAAACACTCTGTAGCTTAGGGGTGGGGAGGGCAGGAAAGGGAGAAATTGGAGGAAGGGCGTCTCACTGGGGTCTATCACATCCTATCAGACAAGGTGATTTCCTTGGCTGAGGACAGGACAGGGCTCTGATCGTGTCTCCCTCAGCTGAAATCTTCTATTTATCTTCCATGTTGGTTTCATTTGCAGGCCATTCTATTTCTGTTTCTACTTTTGACATGCTGGTTCAGATTTGTCCTTGATTTTACTTGTAAGTTACTATAATAAAATTTTTATTAGCATGTTTAGCTATTTCTGTATTGAATAGCTCTAGTTATTGTTGATAGCATCTCACCAAGCTTTCAAAATGTATTTCTCCACTACAGAGAAATGTGTTCCTTTGAAATCTGATTGCCTGCAAAGCTCGACATGAGGTTTATTCTCCTTGTGAAATTACACCACTTAACCTGGAACGTACCCAGGTCCATCTGAAACTTGAAGGGAATAAGTCGTCTTTTGCTTAAGTATAAATAGCACACACTTCTATTAAAACACTGGCAAGTTTGATGTAAAGTTCAATTATGGAACATTCATTATCAGTGATACACAGACCTTGCTCATACAGTACGTTTATAGTTCACAAGAGAATATCGCTTCAGTCCTCTCTTGTATTTCCTGTAATAATCCCAGCACCAGAGCTAGAAAGCATTAGGGGACTTGCCCCAGATCACTCAGTCTGTGGCAATGCTAGCTCTAAAATATGAATCTCAATTATATTTAAAAGAAGAACGGGATTGTGAAAGGTTCTTCGACGTCCTCATGAGGAATGCGGGTCACTCCGAAACACTTTTCTACCCAATGGCCAGAGACCTGTGTCCCTCGTATTATCTCTTAAGAGTTTGGTTCCTAAAGAAGAAACAGTATCCGGGCAGCACCTGTGGCTCAAAGGACTAGGGTGCTGGCCCCATATGCCAGAGGTGGAGGGTTCAAACCCAGCACCAGCCAAAAAACCAAAAACAAACAAACAAACAAAGAAGAAACAGTATCCAACATCTAGTTCAAAGTTTTTCCTACTCCACCATTTTTGTTTGTTTTTCATTTACAATAGCATTTTTTCTTTTTTTGATTAATATGAAAATAATATGAAGATACACATAATTAGGTTACATTGTTTGCATTTGTAAGGTGAAGTCAAACTTTTACTTGATCCCTTCACCCAGGAAGTGCCATACACCCCTGCATTGCACCTGTTAGGTGGGAACTTACCAACCTCCCTCACCCCCACTTCTTCAATTTGAGTTTCTGTCTCCCCAAATCCCCTCCCACTCTGCAGGTCGTCCCTTTGCTTTGTTGGCTGTATCCTCCACTTACTTTCATTTGCTTGATTTTTTACCTTTTTAAAAAATGCCTTCATCATAAAATAGCCATTTTAATTTTTGTTGCATTTTTAAGAGCTCCAAGAAAATAAATAATGACATTGTTGGTAAGAAAATCTTCCTAACAGAATACAGTTGCTTAATAACTGGGAAAAGTAGACACCCTAAGGGCTGTGCATGTCTACAAGTTTAAGAGCAGTGGATATATTTCAAATTGATGAGACATAAAAAAAGACTTTTGGAGTCTTTGAAAAAAATTAAAGGAACAATATTTCCTTTTATTTAAGAAATCAGAAGTTCAATTATAAGCTTACCAGGCAACAGACAAGTGATAATATGCAAGGATAAAAACAGACAATCTTGACTGTTCTGTGTTATTCACATAAATCCAGTCAAGTGTTTGATCAAAAGCTTTGTTTCAAACAGTCATCAAAATTGTACAGCCATTTTTATAGGAATTCACAAATATTTCTACCACATAATGAAAAATCTAAGACTAATAATTGTGGTCCAAGGGACAGTGCAAAGTCTGTATTAGTTAAACAACCACCTGGATATTGAAAGCTGTTCTTAATCAAAACTCATACTAATTTTGAATTCCTTTTGTGTTTATAGAAGTTTTGTGAAGCTACATCTGAATCTGTGATTAGGTTCAGTGAGTGTCAGGTAGACATTTTGGGATGGGACAGTATGTGCCCTAAGGTTGCCACCAACCAGAACATTCCATGAGGTTTTGTGAGCAACTTTATTTTGAAAGGAATTGCTGCCTAAGTCCTGTTGTTAAGTAATTACCGTTTTGCTTTCTCAGATGTAAGGAGGTTGTTCCACACTTAGAGATCTGTAATCCCGTAATACTTCAAAATGTACTGTTCATTCGTTTCTTCTTCATTTCAAGAATCTTAGTCTTGAATTTAGGCCTAAATTTGCTGTCAATGGTATCTACATATTTTTTTATTTTCTATGGATAAAACAATTCAATGATTCTGTATTTTTTAATACAATTTTTTAAAACATTAAAAGCTTGTGGATGACTGGGAAAAAGTGCTTTTCATTTTATGGAGAAAGATAATAAAAGTTTGATAATCCCCAATTTTCAAATTTTCCCTTGCTACGGTATTGGGGAAGTGGACAAAGGAGGAACAAATAGCTTTTAATACTTTTACTAAAACAATTCTAGGAAAGTGTCCTCATACCGCGATCATGCTTCTTTCACGAAAAGTTCTTTCAGAGACTTGATGACCACAGCTCTTTCATTTTCTAACTTACTTAGCAGTCTGAGGGTGAATCGAGAGTTTCAATTCCAGGTTATGGTTATAATTACCACCCCCTTTGCCTTCCATTAAGTAGTTACAATATTTAATTGAGACTTCAGGGTGCCCATGCACAGCACAGCTCCGGGCATAATTATCTGCGCACGGAAGGAACACTAAGGGTGCTTTTAACAATGAAATGAATTATCAAAAAAATACATTTTTAATATAAGTTGTGACTTTAATCTTCCTAGTGATTAAATACACATCTCTGCATTTGTCTACAAACGAGGGCATTATGCTTCATAAATGAACCATCAAGTGCATGGGGGGTAACTTTGCAGCCTAACAGAAATGGATACAGCTAATATGTATTAACAAAGCGCTCCGTGCCTTTACTTCTTAACGGCTGTACGAGACAGCCGAGCAGGTGATCGGGGAAGCCGGATCCCGCCAGCCTCCCGGCTCAGCACGCCTCCTCCTGAGCGGCAGCAGAGCTCACATCATGAAATAAAATATCTGGGTGGCCTCTGCCCCAGCCTCCTGCTCCCACAACTTTGCTTCTGACAGAGCACTTATCTCTTTGACCACTGCAAAGCTACTAAAAAGGAGGCACTTGAAAGGGATGGGACCTTTCTCTGTGAATCTCTTTGAAAGTTGCTACCTTCCGGGTTAGCTTTAAAGAGAAGTCCAAGATACTAGAAACCTGAAAATAAAGGGAAGTTTGCACATTGAAGCACCACTTGCTGATAGTTCCCTTATGAGAAATAAAAATCAGAAATTCTAGAGAAAAAACACGGGCCGGTGGCAGGCATTAACCACTTACTACCCGGACAGGCTGGTGAGAATTGTTTAAAGGTGGCTGCTGGAGACTCCTGAAATTATTGATATAAAAGCAAAACGTCTTCTGAAATCTAAGCAATGTCAGTGAGATGATTGTCATTATTTTAAGTTTCTCATCCATTTTATATTTGAAAGTGCTTTACAATGACTCCTTATGGTCCCCCTCCCCAGCCTACCTGAAAGATACAAAGGTAATCATTTGTATTGTTTTAGTTATTATTCAGCTTTAGGAAGAGCATTATTGCTTTGTTGTAATTGGAAACATTTATTTCCGGGGGGATGGGAAGTTGATGCTCCCTCAACTCTGCCAGGTACCAGTTGTCAATAGGAATAGAGCTGAGCTGGGCAAGTCGAGCTCTTTAATCAACACAACCAGTCTTAAGAAAAAAATAAATTGATATTTGAGATGTAAATTCAAATCTTTATCTAACACCCAGGAATTGTAATTGTGTGAGATTAGTTTGGGAAACAAACAAAATAAAAAAAAGTGTATAATTAAAGTTTCAGGATTTACACCCTTCACTAGAAGCTGCTATTGCAAGTATGATTCTGAAAAATTGTAGACAATTTGAAAATAAACCTTGCTGACAGTTAATGATCTCTTACTATGTGCCAGGCATTCCGTCTGACACCAGCCTATAAAGAGGAATCCTAGCAACCAAACTGCCATGTATGTGGGATCTTGATGGAGATGCAGAAACCTCCTTCCCCTCATCTTTGAAATATAAGACTTTTAACTGAATGATGCACACGTTTTAGGAAACCAAGATGCCAATGAAAAGCACCCCTCACTCATCTCTCCCCACTAGTAGTTTATTGAGAAATGACTTTTATTCTATGCAAATGGATTATTAGTTATACATATTAAGAACTATCACTGGCCAATTTTAGTGACGAAATATTTTATTAGAAGGATATTGGTAGCTTTATAAATCCTCAGGAAAGCCTATAGCCAGATTCTTCTCATGGACAGAAAAGCCAGAATGTCACAGCAAGAACCAGGTTCAAAGTGAATTTGAGGACAGGGAGAGCTTGTTTAGCCATTGAGGGGCCATGGCTGGGATCCGCCGTCACCCAGGGGGCTCAGTTGTCCCTGCTCCCTTGCTTTGTTGGCTGGTGGGACAGTTGGAGCGTGGAGCCTGATACAACTAGGGCCCCGACGGTAAGTGGGAAGCACCTGGCACCTCAGGGTGTTCCTATCCATGCAGGCTGTGAGGGGAGGGTCTGTGGTTTTCTTTATTTATGTAACAAACGTAAATTCATATATGCCAGTTCAGAAGCAAGCAAGGAGGGTCCCAGTTGAGAGGTGAGGAAGCCCTTTGTCACCCATCACAAGGGACAGGATTTGTCAGGAAAAGAAGTGAGTCTGGTCTGTGAGGCATCTCTCCTGCCTCTTTAATATTCTGGGTACCTTGATTCATTGTTTATGTCGTGTGTGTCTTGTTTCAGAAGTGGTTCCTCACACTCTCTGTTTCTGATGTACACTGGGTGCATCATTCAAATATGTCTCCGCCTCGCGAAGTGAGTCTCTGGAGCCAGGTCTCCTGAGTAGTGTCGGTTAAGATTATTTTCCAGATGAGCCAACTTCCAGAATGGCAACATTGAAATGAAAAATAAAAATTCAATAAGAGGGAATTCTAAAATTGGTATTTTGGTGGTATAACTAAAACTTTATTCCTATCAAACAGCAAATCCCCATTTCTCCCTTACCCTACTCTATGAAAGACGGATGGACCCGGAAAACAGTACTCTAAATAAATAAAATAATAAAGTCAGCCAGCTGCAGAAGGGCACACACTGCTGCTCCTCCCTGCAGGAAGTGGCTAATGCAGTCAGGCTGAGTGCAAAAAATGCTGGGATTTTTAGTTGTAAAGGATTTCATCTTTTAAAAGAATTTTGAGGGAGTTTTTTTTTTTTTTTCTTGATCAACATTATGAGCCACAGGAGGGGACCCACTGTAGCACTGTTGAAGCCAGGATGGGGCATTAGTATTTCCTAGGGGCTACAGAGATGAGAGCAGTGAGAAGCAGAAGAAAAAAGACCAGTGAGGGGATGCTGCCACTGAGTATTAAACGAAAGACCACGGAGGGGGTGCTGCCCCTGAGTATTAAACGAAAGACAACTGAGTATTAAATGAACAAGCTTTACCCTGGCGCAGGTCCTTTGGCCAAGCTATTTCAACACTGAAAGATATATTAATATGTAAATAATAATAATAACACAAGGAAAAAAGATATTACATCTCTTGTACTCTACAAAAGATTAAAAATTTAATTTATCCAGTTAATAATTATAAAATTAATTCTTAACCATGTACACTAAAATTAATTAAGGACACTTCAGTTGAAATGTATCCTCTGTCCCTTTTATCCTTCTCATGAAGTACCTAATGTAAGTTCGTTTCTTAGTTTAAACAGGAAAGGCTGCCTTTGTCCTGCAGTTTTACCATGAGCCACTCACATGCTCAGAAACTAGTGAACAGTTTACATTAAAAAACTAGCATTCTGCTTAATCCCCCAACATTCATCATTTACAATGCACTAAAGCTAATCACAAAAATGTAGGTTTTTATATGTTGCTTCATGCTGACAGGTGAGAAGTAATCCAAAGTGGAAGCTGAAACTAGTTGGGGTTCAGAATAATTCTGCGAATATATTTAGTAACAAAAGAGACTAAAGAACATGCGGATTGTTGTTTTTGAGTATAAGTAATATAAATAATAACAGTGATAATTTATGTATCACTCTTTAATTTGAACACTTTGTTTAGTTTTATTTTCTTTAGTTTTAAAATCCTTATGGATTATTCCGGGAGGATGCTGTTACTTTCACTTTACAAGTGTTATAAGTGAGGACTCAAATGAATTATTATGTAATTTACCTCAGGACATAGGGCTGGCTGGTGGTAGAACTTTCAATAGAAACCTCAACATTGGCTCGGTCCCTGTAGCACAGTGGTTACATTGCTAGCCACATACACCAATGGTGGCAGGTTTGAACCTGGCCAGGGTCAGCTAGACAACAATGACAACTGCAACAAAAAATGGCCGGGTATTGTGGTGGGCGCCTATAGTCCCAGCTACTTGGGAGGCTGAGGCAAGAGAATCTCTAAAGCCTAAGAGTATGAAGTTGCTGTAAGCTGTGACACCACGGTACTCTACCAAGGGCAACATACTGAGACTCCATCTCAAAAAAAATGAAAAAGAAAAAAGAAACCCAAGATTACTTGGCATATCCTTTTGCAATTGTGAAATCTTCTGGAGACTTTCAGAATTTATACTACTTATCAAGAGTGACTAGGGCACTTGAAACTCTGAGGCTTTATTTGGAGGTTTATCTTGATTACAGAAAATCTCTTGATAAGAGAAATGTCAATAAAGAATATAATTTTAGTATCTTTCCAAATAGACTCTACATTCTCAAGGCTCCCAGCATCATGGATTTTGTGGGAAGAGCAGAAAGGAAAAAAGCAAGTTCCTTTCCTCCTGCTCTGTGTCACTTTTACTTAAAAAAACCTCCTAGATGATAAGTGTGGAGTCACCTGTAAGGAGGAAGGCAAGCTGGGAAGAATTGGATCCATGGTCAAAGTGAATTAGTAGATTGCTGTAGTTCCATTTTGAAGGCAAAACCTTTTCAATTTATGTTCAATAAACATTTATTAAAGAGCCACTCTCTTTATATACAAGGAACTCTCTCGTAAGAGATAGTTTTTGCATACTTACATCTCAAACCAGGGCTTTCCAGAGAACACAGGTGGAGAAGGTGTGGATGAACAGGGCCATTAAATGAGGGGACCAATAAAGTTTTTAATTTTTTTTTAATTACAGAATATTATGTGGGAATAAATGTTTCAGTTACATAAACTGCTTTCTACAGTTTGAGTCAAAGTTTTAAGTGTGCCCATCATCAGATAATGTACATAGTACCCTCCTTCCCTTCCCACCTGCTTGATTCCCAATGAATGTTATTTCTATATGTGCCCGTAAGTATTGATCATTTCTTTCTGATTTAATAGTGAGCGCATGTAGTGTTTGTTTTCCATTCCTGTGATTCTGCACTTAGAAGAATGGTTTCCAACAACCGAGCTCCTATTTCCATCGGTTTGCAGTGTGATCTGGTATGAATGTTTTAAAATTGCCCAGGTGAATTTTATGAGTGGCAATGTTTCCAAAGAACTTCTCTAAGCAAAGCTGGATGCTAATCCATTGTTATTCCTCATTTTACAGACGTGGAAACTGAGAGTCAGAGGCACACGATGAACTTTACTAAGGAAACTCAACTTATGAGTTTGGACCCTAAATATATGTCTTCTCAAAAGTGGTCTATGCTTTTTATTATGTTATAAGACTTTTCTTGTAAAATAACAAAATGTTGATTTTAATAATTTAGAAATACATTTTTCAAGAGATATATCAATTAAAAAATTACTAAGTGGCATAATAGTCACAATCCCTCAAAAATACATTAAAACATTTTATAGAGTTTCTTGTTATTGTTCTAAAGACATCAATATAATTATATTTCTTGCTTATATCACTTTTAATTTTAAAATTACTATATCAATGATTTATCCCATTAATCCATGTACCTACACTTAAGTTATATGGTCTGTATAAGTTACCTAAAAATCAATTCTAATGATTATAATTTATTTTTTTCCATTTTGAATTCTGCTTTTGAAAGACCATTTCTATATTTTAAACACATTTTTAAAAACTTATATTTAGATGTCCAATTTCACCTGTGAACCAAATTAGAGAGGTTAATTAGAACAGGAACTCTTGGTATAACCACTATTAGAATTTTGATATTATTTCACATGCATCCCTTTTATAAAATCTCAGCAGCTGAAACAGTTTCACAGGTCAAACCGGCCTGGTGAGCAGTCAGTGATTGGCTATTTATTACATGGACCCGTGGTCTCATCTCTTAGAGGCAAAGGACCAGGATATTTGAAATTGTAAAGAAATGGATGTAAATCTCACCCGAGTCATAACTTAAAACCTTGTTCCATTTGCCTGATTTCTCTGAATATTTTCCCCATTCAGTAACTTAAAAAAAAACCAAGTATGTACTGAATTAAGTACTAATAGTTAATGAGATTTAATATGTAGAGAGCTGTGCACGGCCTTCCCAGTGCTCAGCACGTCCAGGGCTGACACTGTGATGATGTGTGACCTTGGTGCCAGGAGAGAAACTTCACTCAGGGGCTAGTTCTCTGCACAGCCTCTGTACACTCATTTACTCTGATGCACTGAGGGTTGTGCAGCCAACGTGAATTCTCGATTCAAATCCAGATCTATCTGCTTATTTGAACTTTTCCCAACTTCAGAGCTTCCTGATTTTCCTCAAACGCTTTTTTCAAGGCCGGAACAAATATTACTTATAGCGAGTCATGACAAACACCATTTACCAAGGACGGCTTGTGTTCTGGAGTCTCAAGAGAGAATCCGGCTGGGGAGCTGGGAAAGGGAGAGAGAGAAACAAAGAGGGAAGGAGAGAGACGGGGATGCACAGAGCTCCTGGAGTACACAGTTAGCCCAAGATGACCAAAGCGTGGAGAGTACAGTGTATTTCCAGACAGAGTTTCTGATGTGTTGTATTTATTATTTGCTCATTGTGCTCTCTAAAGGGCCGCCTTCTTTTCTTTCTAAGGGAACATGTCCCACAAGAACAATGATGATCATGAATTTAGCAGAAGAATTGTACAAAGTGGTGAGTGAGGACCAGTCTCCTTGGCGTTTCATGTAATGAGGAGCCATTTTCCCTTAGGCAGGTGTATACTTTTTTCTTCCCCTGTACTCAGTGGCAGTAAAGTCTCGTCAGCTGGTAAATAAGATGCATTAGACTCACTTGGACAATCTCCTAGGTTCACCCTCAGACTTTCTAACCCAGTAGATTTGGGAGCAGGTCCCAGCGTGTTCAATTCCGAATGAGTTCTGAGACAAGGTTGTTGCTGCTGCCCCAAGACCCAGGCTTTGGAAACTCCTCCCATGGGAGAACCGGAGCCAGTTACCTGGGGCGTTTCCATCCACGTTCTACCACTCAATAGCTGTGTTACAGGGACCAAGTGATGTGACTTCTCTTCTGTTCAATCTCTTTGTACCAGAGAGAAATAAAGTACCTTAATTAATAAAATTATTATGAGAAACAGATAAAACTATTTCTTACAATGTCTGGTAACGGTAATCATTCAATTAAGTGACTGTCAAAGCGAATGTCTAAATGATCTTACTGCGAGAGAAACGTAAATTTTGTAGAAGTTTCATGGCCCTTGCTCTCCACCCATCACTGGCCAGTTTTCATCTCACACAGGTCTCTTGTGTCCCCCTCTGGAGTGAATTCAGCCACATGCAGTGATGAAGCCTCTGGGGGCTTCTCCTGTTGGTGCAGTAGGGAAAATGCAAGAATTTAGACAATCTATGAAACTCAAATATCCTTCTTACATTTTTTAATTGAGACATTTATTCGTGTCCCAGAGCCATCATATGGATGAATATGGTGTTTTTTTCTCAGTTAAAGTTATTTATTTTAGTCTCTGCCTTTGTACCAAAGCCTGGCTTTTCTCCTTTGCACATCTCTTGTTATGCTTCTCCAGAACTGTCCCAAACAGAATCGCTCATAAATACTTGTTTTAAATTAATTTTTTTCTTTACAAAAAATGTAGAAGTACAACTAATTGTATTCACCTAAAAGTTTTGTCATCATACACTTAATTTAAACTTATTCTGATATAAAGAGAGAATAAATTATATTATTTAGGCTCATTTTTATCATTCATGTAATTGAAAATTATTCTTAAATCATAACTCAGATATTAGAAAACTCTTTTTGCACTTTTTCTGTCCTCTATTTGCCCTAAGCCCAGCTAAACAAAACAAAACCCAAGGCAAAATTTTTGCCTGGAAAACTTGAGAAGGTTGATTAGTTCCACTTACTTTCATGCAATTTAATTTGGGTTCCTCATCTTAGAAAACCTAGAATATAAAGTTTCTAGTAAAGGGAAAGCTTTGGAAAACCCACCTAAACAAGTCAAAATCAATGGTTTCCTTACAGAAAGAAGCCCCAGGAAAGAATTAGCAGGAATGGTTCCATGAGTGAGTGAGTCTGCTACTAATTTTACATGCACGATTGCTTGTCATTGGGCAGAAATCACTGGTTCTCTTTACACCACACAAGGACAGAGGAGATGGGCAAACTCCAAGTTATCACTACTCTGAATGTGGATTAAACACTTTACTGCTGTGGCCCCGACATGTGCCCTGAAAGTACCACTTGACTCGAATTGCACAGACTGCATGTAGCAAAGCTTTAATTTAAAGTAGACACAGGTGACAGCTCTATTATTTTTGCACATTCAGACGCATCCACAGCTGTTTTTATTTATCTAAGCTGCATATACACCCATTTGTTGTAATTATTAGTTTCTGATGCAGTTAAAGATAAATATCTCAAGTTCCTACTGAGGCTAAATTAAATTAAGAAACTCGTACTTTCCACCCTCACACCCTTTGGCCCTGCAGGATTGCCACAATTTAGAAGTTTGAGCCTTCTTTCATCTGATCAAAAGTGCCGTCCAAGCGGTCTTAACTTCCTTACTAACGCAACTCAACACGCTAATGACACTTTTCCCCCCCTCTATATTTAACACACCAAGAATAATTACTCTATGACTATTATACACAAAAAATGAATAAAAGCAGTTACTTATTATTCTGTTGCTTCCATTACCAATAAAACATTGTGTTAAGCCTTTATTAAGTATAAAACGTCAATGCAACCTCCCCTCTGCCTGGTTAAAATTGTCATTTGCCCTTAAAATGCATGTACAACTTTTCAATTAAAAATAATAATTTCTACGTTTCTTACATACATGTTTAAAAATTATATTTGATTGCACGGGATAGAAAAAAGTATTTATGTGCCAAAAAGTTGTGGTAAGACCCATTTGAACTCTGACTCATTGTCAGTTTTGGCCCTTGTGTTTTGTTTGTTGCTTGTTTGTATTTGACATGCTTCAAAAGGGGAAAATAAAAAGCTTTACCACTTCTGATTTAAGAGAATACATGACGCAAATGAGTGAGGTGTGGGAAATTTGGAAGGAATGGAAAGATACACCATCAAGGAGAAGAGAAACGAAGAAGAGGTAGCAGGATTTTATAAGAAAATTTAATTTGCAAGGTGTACAGAATATTCACATGCAAGTGCACAAAAGATAATATTTTTCTACAAAATTTATATAGAAGTCCATTTGGGGAAAAAAATAAAAAATCAAAAATCAGTTGCAGAGTGGTCCAGGGTTGGCTTGTTTTCAAATGGAAAGACAATGATTTTTTTTTTTTTTTTAACTTGAAACAAGACCTGACCCGCAGCATTGGAGGGGAGTTGGCTGCTTCTTAGTTAGAATATTGGCCTTTGAAACCATGGTGACAACATTAACTTTGGCTGCTCTCAAGGTCTTCCTAAGTTCATACGTGCTAGAAAGAAAATTCACATAGCAACTAATCCAAAAATATTTGAGACAGTTAGGTAACATCTCAAGAAAGTAGGACAGAAGATGTTAAGTAAACAAGGTTATAAAATGTAAAAATCTTGAATAGGCAGGTAATAAATGGGGGAAATAGATGTTTGTTTCTGGCTGACAAAGACCACAAAAAGAGAAATACTGTACTTTAAGCAATAAATAGAGAGCTATATAATATTAGATATGTTTTAATTATCATGATTTTAAAAATATTTTCCATTGCTTTGATTTATCATTTTAAGCATGGATAAATGCTTAAGATACATTTCTGAATTGGATAGTTATGATCACTGAAGAGCTCTGATGAAATCATCTTTAGGAAGATGATACGATGATTTCGTCCATTTTGTGGTGATGGCTGCTGTTGACTAATTTGACATTTCCTAGCCGGGTCTTTTTGACCTTCTCTTCCATTTGCTGTAGGAGATTCTGTTCAGAAGGACATTTCATTTTCCTTCATACAACAGCGAGTGTCAACTCCTCCAATAAATAATATTAAATCCTCGTCTGTTATGTTTTCTTAAGTAAGGAAATCAGCTTTTGTGATAAACCTGTGGAGGTGAGGTTCATTTCTAGGTAAGAATCTGGTGAGAGTTTGATCATTTGCTCAGCTCCTATGCCCCTGCCACCACCTCATTAGCTGCACATAACAATGTTTTCACTTTTCTATTTGTACATTTTGGGGTAGGACACATGACAGGTGCTAATAGAGGTTATTAGCTGTAATGCTTATTAAAATATTTGAACATATACTTCAACACATTTTAATAATTATTGAGGTACCCTTAAAGACAGTAAACTTTTAACTGAAAGCTTTTGTAATTACAAGAAAGTCAAAACAAGGTATTTTCATTTGACTTTTACGAAAATATCCCAATGATTTCTAGTATATACTGACATTTAATTTCAATTCAAAATAAATATTTTTTAAGACCTAATACACTCTATGTCTGTGTATTGATTTTCTATTCCTTAAAAAATGACTAAGGAAATTAAGTTCTTTTGGTCTTATTTTTCAATCAACCTCCAGCAAAAACATATTGACTTTGAGACCTGAGAAGAGAAACCTCAATTTCATTATTTATTTTGCTTCTACTTCTGCTTCCTACCAAAAGATATATCTCAGGACAAACCTACAAGCCTAGCTATGCCTTAGTCATGGAGCTGTCCAATTTCCAACTTCTGAAACAACCTACCAGGGAGCATGGATGATCTTTAAATTAAGGCCAATCATTATGTCCTCCTATGACTATTTCCTTTAGGTTGATATTATTTTATTAAAAAGTTAGTTTTCAGTCTGATTTATGGAGGTCACTTTGGTAACACAGCCATCTTATACCTGTACCGATCTTCCTCTGCCAAAATGAAATGTTTGCAAAAATGTATTTGACCAACTCCTTTATGGTAAACACAACAATCTGAAAGAGAACTATTTTCTTTGAAAGGATTAAAGCTTCTAGCTAGATACAAATAAGATTTTTAAAAAAGTAGACACATGTTAAATCATGGAACAGCAAAGGGGATACTTTATGGAAATGAACTCACAAGATAATAATTTGAATTTGACAAGGTGATAATTAAAGTCCCCAGATAGATTTCTTCCACATCTGTATGCCTTTCAGTAAAGTTGGTTAGCATATTAACTACTGCTGGAGAATTCTAAAAAATATTCATGGGATGTAAAACTGCAAATTATTATTCATTTCAATTTGTATAATAAGTGTAACAAAATGCAATGCATACAATATTACACAAGAGGTACTAAACTCTATTATAGACATTTTTAGAACACAGGCAGGAACCTTAGATGACAATTTTGTCTTAAAATATTCCAGGCATTTAAGTATGAATTACCACTTTTCACAGTTTGAAAGAAATTTTGTATATCTTCTTTGATTTTTAGGGCTAATAAGTTCTTATTTTGAAAGACTAGATTTTTTTTTAAGTATTATGTACTTATATATACACATATACATACACACAAATATGTATATTTAGTATGTATACAAAAATAATTAGTGTAACCCATATATTTAATTTTGTTACCTTTTTTTCTATAGAGAAAAATTGAGATTTGTGACTAGCAAAGAAAACATACATGTGTGACCAAAAAAATTAAAAAAAGATCACGAATTCTAATTTCAAATAATTATTCAACATATTACTTCTCTTCTTTATACTTTGATGTGATTGTATATACATTTTTATTTATGTAAGAAAGTATGCCTAGGACAATGATATCAAGAAACTATACGATGTAGGGAAGAACTGTTAAATATGCAGTAAATGTCACACTTGACCATGTCCTTGAACTTGGGTGATCTATGCAAGGAAGTTTTGTAGCATATGGAATTTATGGGTAAGAACTGAGTCCCACGGCAACGAGATGTGCTATCATATCCCACCTATGAACAAAGAAAGAATCACAGATAAAGACTTTAAGTACAGCATCACCTACACTGGTGATAGTTTTATACAAATAAAAACTACTCTCAAGGTTTTGAATAAAATCACCAGTTTTAAATATGCCATGGAATAAATATCACAATGGGCCGTGAAGGGGTCCTTATCTCTGTGCTTAACAGGAGATCAACTGTAAAAACTGATATTCATATTGAAAATACTAGTATGAGTACAAAATTGAAAAAAAAAAAAACACACATACATTACAAAAGGATGGTACATTGAAAGACCAGCTTTAAAGTGAAATTGTTTCAGAATGGGGAAAAACCAGAAAAATCTTGACAAGTCCACTTTACTAATAACAAGTTACACTTGAGGAAACCTTCAACAAAGAGAATAATCAAAAGCCAGAGCATGAGGCAAGCCGTGCAGGCGCCTGGAGGATGCATGTGTTGGACAGGAATATTTTGACAAACGAGGCAGAGTGGGAACTTAAAGTGTAATGTCACAAATTAGAAGGGACTGCTCCTGCAGACGAAGTGAGAGCTCTTGCCAGCTCCCAGCACAGATCCTACATGCGTTTCTGCGTGGGTGTCGGATCACACCGAGCCCGCGCTGCCTCTGGAGCGGGGAAGGGTGTAGCACATTCTCTGCAGGGGGCAGAAAAGTCTGCCCAGCTTCCTAGACTGGGGGCCATGCTTAGGATTCTCTCATGCAAAAATAGACTTTCCTTATCCCCTGGATGAATTAATGAGAAAGCAATCTCTTTGCTTCTGCATTTTATCATTTTACAGTTTGTTTTTTGCTTCTTTTTTTTTTTTTTTTTTTAATTTTTCTAGATCAGGTACAAGTAACTTGATTTCCACTGAATGACCACATCACCAGCCTGGCTATTCCAAACAGCCGTACCGTGGAGGCCCCAGGCCTCCGAGGATCTCTGCTGTTCTCAGTCTCAGCTGCCAGGTGCCTGCTCCCCGGAGCAGCCCCAGACAGGGAGCAGTGGTACATCCCCAGGAGAACACCTGATCTACTCTGTAAGTGGATATTAGTTTTGAAGAAGGTATATTTTTGGGAAAAATAGGACAAAACACATTTTTCCTTACTCAGTAACTCTTGGTCTTCCTCATCTCCTGTTCTCATTTTTCCTACCTTCCTTCAGACATCATTTTCCCTCACCTGCACACTCCCCCAACTCCAAACTGGCCTGTCATTGTCAAATGAAATCTCCGTTTGCTGTTTCTTCGTCATCTCCACTTCTGGGTGCCACATCCAGAATCCTGCAGAAACCCTGCTGTCCTGTCCTCAGCCTCTCTCTACCGTCAGTTCCCTCCAGAGCCGGCTGCAGGTGGATCTGAGTCTCGGGGGAGGGGATTTGAACAAGCCGTGCCGAGGTGCCTGTCTCTGGGGACAAAACCTCTTTCTTTTCTTATTTTCCAGTAAGTATATTACATTTTGAAGAAACTAGCTCTGAGTCTACTAATACTCAGTGATCTCAGTACTTACCTATTTTTCCACTTTTTTTATTTATTTGCTTTGAGTAAGAGCAAAAAATAGGCGAATACTGTAATGTAAATGTTCTCTTAAAATAATTCAAATTAATCTTTACTAAAAGAATTTGTAATAATTTCATTTTTATAAAACGTTAGGCTATTATGTTATTATTAGCCTATCAGGTTCTTTTTAATCATACCTGTCACTATTATTTACCTGTAACTTTGCCCCCAGTGCATATAGCATAAAGGCAAATTTTTCCACCTCTGTCTGTTTAGCAAAATATAAGTGACATTCGTTTTGTTTATTCCAGTTTGGTGCTTATTTCTTTCCCTTGGCTGAGTTGTGTATTTTTTCACGTATGTTATATTGAATTTGCCAGAAAATGTGACTTAGGACTCCGTGCCATCTGCTGCGGGCTCCCATCCTTGCTGTTGCAGTGACTCAGGCACCAACGTGTCTCAGCTCGGCTTACCTGACAGACCCAGAAGCTGCCGGAATCGTGACCCAGTACTTCTACACGTGTTCTCAGGACATCGGTCCCTCCTACCCTGCCTAGGTCTTATGTTAAGTTTTCTCTTTAAGCAGCCTCTCCTACCCTTTGCAGAAGGGTTCATTCCAGTACAATCCTTCTTTGTTCTTTTGCTTGTGGCTCCATTAAAAATGTTTTCTATGAAGGAAGCCTGTACTACGGATGGGTTCATTTCCTAAGAAATCCAGAAAAACAATGGACAATACTTCCAGTCACTAGGGGAAAATCTCCACAGTGATCACTCATATGTTCATTTGATGCTCATCAACCTTTGCTGGCTTCCACGAGTCTACGCGATTACCTCTGAGGTTTGTTAGATTAGCCAAACTTTGATAGCTCTAATACTCGCAGAGGAGGGTCTGGCTGAAACCAGATCTCCCAAAATGCTCTGGACAAACTGAAGACTGGAGAAAGATGCAGCTTCAGCCCTGCTAATAAGGGACCTTTTCCCATACAGATCACCTAAGTTCACGGTTAGAAATTCATTGTGACTGTCGTTTGGATGGAAAAAAAGAAAAAAAAAAACAGGTTTTTCCCCCCTTGAGTACTGCAGTTTGAGAAAATCAGGAATGAAATACACACTATGATTGTAAAATATTACAGAAGATGATCTTCATGGTCAACAGAATTCCACCTTGGCAGACTAGCTCTCCTGGGAAACCATTGACCCCTCTCCCTTTCTCTGGGCACCACACATGTCCTCACAGTAAGAAAACTGACAAAAACTTCCCCCAGGAGTTTTGTTGTGATGTCATGGAAAAATAAACAACCTACAACAGAAACCACACAAAACCCTGTGGGTAAGAGGACAACATAAATGTTACTGAAATCCTTTGGAAAGGCTTCGCCCAGGAAATTTTGAGCCTTTGCATCTGAGAACCAGTTTGCTATTCTCAACCCTTGGCTCTCCCTCGTAACAGGGCACCACTGCTCCCCTTTCTTCCACCCTGTCACTCCTCAGGGCCCCTGAGAGTGTATGTTGATGGCCCCCACTCTGGTCATTGACTCTGGTTTTGATCATTGACTTGCCTCAGTCAATGGAAATTGAGCAGAATTTTAAGAGGCTTTGAGGGAACTTGTGTGATTTGGATGGTCCTTCGGTGTTTCTTTGTGCCATCATGGGTCACAGGGGACGACATACCTGCGGCCAACCTACCGCTGAGCCATAGCCCGAAGCCACATACTGTGCACCCCAAAAGACCTTGGCGCAGCCCAGCAGACCAGCAGTTTCGGCAAGAACTGACTGTTGTTGCCGGCCTCTGAGTTTTGTGTTTGCTTCAAACGCAGAATTGCACAGTAAAAACCTTCGCAAATACAATTCTTTCCGCACAAATGTCTCTTCTGTGTCCTGCAAGCTTTTATTTAAGGCCCGCCTCCTCAAAGTCTGATTTCAGCTATGGGGTGGCAACTAAGGGACAAGTCTGGATTTCAACTAGCAGTGATATGGCACCATGGGCGGAGCAGCTTCTGTCCAAAGGAGCCAGAACAAAGAGCACAAAGGGAGACTATGAGAAGTGGTGCAGCCTTCTGGGATCAGCGGGCTCACTGAAGATCAAGCAGAAAGTGTGGCATACAGAGTTGTGGGATACATAAGCATTTTGTAGGGATTCTCAGAAATACATTTGGAGAGAAACCCCATAAAAGACTAGATTTTCTGCCATAAAACACAAAGGGAACCGGGCTATTGCTATTTAGGCATTAAAGGGAAGCATGACCCACCCCTGAAGGCTCAATAAGTGTGAGACACCTGGTTTACATTTATATAAATCTCTGCACAGGACAACTCAACCTTCTAAGCACAATGTAAAGTAGCATAGCCAATCTATTAAGCACAGTGCCTCTTAACTGGTAATATATAGCATATACCAATCCCACTACAGCCGCCAACATTTATTGAGATTTTTCCTGCGTACTAGGCTGAGCTAAAGATTTTTCAGCTTTTAATTCATTCGCAGACTCATGAGATAAATTGTTTTCTTATCTCTACTAAATAACCAAGTAAATTGTGAGTTAGAAAAGTTCAGTAGTTGGACCAAAATCTAGCAGCAGAAAATAAGTGTATAGTTTGTCTCCGACATCACAATCCTTTGATATTTCTACTTCTTCCTGGCTCTCTGTATCTGTGACTAACACATTGTACTGCCTCAAAAAAATGTTCAAACTAGTCTTTGGAAAAATTCATGCACACAGAGAGATTATACAGGCACATATAAATATATAGGGGGAGTGAGGAGAGATAAAGAGAAAGATTATATAGGTAACCTTTTATGTGTATAATTTATACATACACACAAGACAAATGTATACACATTTTAAGAAAGAAAAAAACTGTGTTGAGTCTGTGATACTGAAGTCGTGTTCGACTTCTGTGATTATTACGAGAAGTGTTCAATGTGACTTCTATTCACCTTTTGTTATCTGGATATATTATTGGAATTTTAATAGTTTTTTTCCTTTCTTAAATTGCATATACATTTTTGGCATCTACTGTATATAAAAATTCATTTCAGTAAAAATTGTTATTGCTTCCATGGCATGAAATCTACAATTAATAGATGTACTAGTTGTATGAATAACATTTTGAGTATAATAGTTTACTTTCAACATGGGCTGAGTCTTGTCTAAGTTATATTTAGGTACATCATGGATAATCATAGCATATACTTCTGCTCAGTTTTTTCATTACTGACAGTACAAACTGTTATAACTTTGGGACTGAGGACTTAAAGAAGTAAATAGAAGAACATTAAGAACATAGGGAAAATTCATCGTAAATAGAAAACTTTTTAAAAGTTCCACTCCAACAAATCTGAGAGAAACACCCCTATATTAATCGGTGTCCTATTACTGTTTACGTAAAGAACCATATTAGAATTTTACTTCTTTAATTCAAAACCACATGCAAAGATAACCATGTATTGTGCCTAAACACTTCTTTAAAATTCATAAAATTATTACCTGCTTCTTTTAGAGTTAACAGAGAAAGTTTAGTCAGATACTCTTTGTCACTCCCAGAAACTTAGTCTATTGTTCCAGTAATCCATGTTTCACACTTCACTTTCATGGGAGAATATTGTATGTTAAAGGTGAATTTGTTAACTCCAACCTTGTGTTGAATCGTACACCAACCTAAGGAGTTTCTAAGAATGTATTCTGGTAAACATTTTCTTGACAACAATAACAACAAAAAGACCAAAAAATACCCAAACTCAAAAAAAAAAAAATAATGTGTGCCAACGTGTAAAATATATCTTCCCTGTTAATTATTTGAGTAACAAATATGCAGAGGGCAGCTATTCTAATGAATCGGATTTACCTGGGGAAGGGTTCCATCAAAACAATGATAACATGTATGTTCTGAGGGCTCCTATGTGGAGGGTTTGGGGTAAAGCACTGTGAAAGCTTTACTTCTTTGAAAATCACAGTAGTCTCTGTACAGCTCAGAGAGAATATGAAATGTAGCCAAGCTTACACAATGAGAAAGTAATAGATAGAAGTGGGATTTGATCATAGGAAGTCATTTCTAAAGACTCCACATTTGACCATGGTCTCTAACTTGCTGGTTTTTAAGCTATCAGCATGTGAATTTATTCCTATCAGGTTAAATGAAATTCAAGTAACTTTTCTTAACTTGAGTCTCAGATACATCCACATAAAAATAAATGGTCCCATTTGTAATGCTACATTCTCAGTAGTAAGTATACCATCTACAATTGTATGATCTCATTAGATTAGAAGACTTCATTTTATATCTAAAAGACACATCATTCTTTTCATTCTAACTTTTTTTTCTAGAGGAAGCAGCCAAAAATCAGTCCAAGAAGAGGCAACTTTGCTGAGGTAAGATACACAAATCATCTGTATTGTTTGAAAGATATGAACAAATCAACCATGTTACCAACAATAGCCAGTTGTGAAAACTTGAAGCAGTTAGGAAAAAAAATTCTCTCCGTCGCCCAGACCAGGTGCGTGTAGAGCAACAGCATTTTTTCACTTCCTGACCAGACAGGTGCAGCTACAGTCCTACCACCTAAGGTCAAACAAAGCAAAATAACAGCAATGGAACCCTTATATATATTTGAAACCCTTTTATATTTTAATAGAAAGTCAGTTTTGCTTGAGGACAGGTATTTAAAATGAATTAATGAGTGCTTCTAACTTTTTTGTTTGCTTCACTACCAGATACTGAATTGCTATACTTTCAAAGGAAAGAGAATCATAATTCAGAAGTAATTTTTTTTTCCTGTGATAGAGTCTCACTATTGCCCAGTTAGAGTGCCATGGCATCATCTTAGCTCACAGCAACCTCTAGCTCCTGGGTTCAAGTGACACCATAACACCTGGCTAATTTTCTATTTTAGTAGAGATGGGGTCTTGTTCTTGCTCTGGCTGGTTTCTAATTCCTAAGCTTCAGGGAATTCTCACCTCAGTTGCCCAGAGTGCTAGGATTACACTAGCACTTGCCTTAACCAGAAATACTTTTTTTGTATTAATATTTGTAGAAAGGATTTAAGAAAAAATATTTCCATAGTAATTTATAAACAATTATAAGTAATCATTAGAATTCTCCCTGAAACAATAGGTAGAAATTATAAAAGTAGAGAATAGATCAATCAGTAGTATTTATTGAAAATTTAACTACATTTAATAGATTATGAATTCATAGCCAAGGTGAGGTATCTATTGCTATTTTAGATAAATGAATATACTTTAATATTTCTCTATATAAATTCATTCACTATTCAAAAACTTCAAAGAACTCTTGCATTTGTTAAATAATAATTAGTTAAACCCTATATGAAATTATACATCAGTCTAAAGAGTTCCTAAGAATATAGCTATTTTTATTGAATATTTGCTTAAGAAACAAAAAGAAGTATACAAACAAAAACACAAGAATCTGCAAGCAAAGAAAAAACTCCAAAAGAACTAATTGTAAAAAATGTTTTATAATTTCTTTGTTTTACTGATGAAAATAGCATGTATAACTTTAAATAATAATTTAGTGAGGAAATGTTATCAAGCAAAAGAGGAGAATTTCAATTACCTATTGGATCTTTTTCTATCATTTGTAACAAATTGCCATAAAACTTAATGATTGAACACAACACAGAATGCTTTCTCCCATCATGCTTAGCTGGTCAAGTCCCAGGCTCTTGGTCCAATCACAATGTCATCCAAATCACACTGTCACGCAGAGGTTTACTGGGAAGAATTTGCTTCCAAATTCATTCCACTTTGGTGGAATTTATTTCCTGTGGCTGTGTGACAGGCCTTCTTGATGGTTGTGGTTGTGCACCTGTATTAGTGGTAGAGATGGACCGTGGTCCCTGGAAACCACTCACAGTTCTGTGCCATGAGGTCTTTTCCAACACGGCTGCCTTCTGCCAGAAGATTTGGCCTCAGTTGGCCTGTCCGGTGTCATGTAACCTAATCAACTGCCAGAATCTCATCACCTTTCCCACATCCTATGGCTTAGAAGCAAGTCCCAGCTCCTGCCCACATTCAAGGAAAAGGGATTATACAAATGTGTGATTACCAGGAGCCAGAGATGATGTGGGTCATCTTTGTATCTGCCTGACCCATCTGTGTATTTGGATGCAGTTTCACAGAAAAACCACGGGATAGGATGAAAGCAATAGAACCTCTGGGTTGACAACCAACAGGACTGTAACACACTGGTCACACATGGAGGTGGTCACCATAAGGACGAGGCCTGTTGTACTAATATGCATGTGATCCATGTCCAATCTAGGTCAATTAAAGGAGGAGGTCAATGTAGGGAGTTGGTCAGCTATGGTGGTTCTACTGTATCATATGAGTCTATTCTAAGGCCTGAGAGAAGGTAAGTCAGTGGCTTGGTATGACATACAGCTTGTAGCAGTTACCGTATAACCTGGGCTGATATCCTGCTGGGATATCTCCTAGTGTGTACGTATCAATAGTTAGCATATAAGTATGCTTGTGTTCTGCTATGGTGGAATTTACTTTACATTGTTAATAACCACTCACATATTGGATATTTACCATCTACCAGGCAAAGGACTATTCACATCAATGTAGGAAGGGAGATTCTCATTTCTCAAGCCAAGCATGGGTGAAAATGACCCAGACCGTCTTGCTAAACTTGTTTTAAGAAAATGTTGGCAATATCTGTTACATAGAGATAAAAATTATGAAAATCATAAATATTGCTTGAAAGTTGAGCATGCTACCCTCAATGTCTATGAGGCTTCCCTTGGGCAAGTATAGCTGACTTGAAAGTTAAAAAAATTATGCATTTATGTGGCTTTACTTACTATGAAAACCTATCTGACTTATTTATGAGGATGAAAAAAAATACATTAGAAGTTATAGATATAAAGGATTCTCTCCAAAACAATTGTTGGAATGTTTTCATTCAGCAAAGAAAATTCCCTGAAGACCAGATTCAAACCTGGTTTAAACACACAATGCTTTGAAAGAAGTATATTCAATTATTAAGTATCATTTTTCAAATGAGGAAACTGAAATGTTAGGGTTAAGTACTTGTCCCAGGGTCACACAGCTAGAGAATGTTGGAGGAGGGATTCAAATCCAGGGAGCTGGCTTCAGAGCTCATGCTATTAAACTTGACATTAAACTTGGCAGTCCTTTTATATGCAAGTGTTATTCTTTCTATCTGGAAAACATCAGTTTTTAAAAACCCAGCTGAGAGCCAGTATGGTGGCTTACACCTATAATCCTAGCACTTTTGGAGATGGAGGCTGATTGATTGCCTGAGGCCAATAGTGTGGGGATGGGGCGGTGGGAGTTTGGTGGGGGGGGTCATGGCAACGCCTTTAGTCCTAGGTACTAGGGAGTCTGAGGCAAAAGAATCTCTTGAGCCCAAGAGTTTGAGGTTACTATGAGCTATGACACCACTGCACTCTACTGAGGGTGACAAAGTAAGACTCTGTCTCAAACAAACAAGCAAACAGCTCAGTCCTTAATTTCCATCAAAAACTTCCTGGTTGCGCCAAGGACAGTGTTATTCACACCACCGTGCACCAGTAAGTATTGCCCAGAGCCCCCTGGGCTCCTCACACTGTGAGGCCACTGTGTGTGTGCTCACACTGTCTCTCCCCTGTCAGTGAACAGTCAGACAAACATGGTGTGTTTTGTGTTTCATTATTGTCTAGTAAATGATGTAGTGCCCTGTGCATTGAAAAAAATTAATTGTAATGCCTTCTGCGTTCTACCCAAAACAGTGAAGCCATGTTGATGGAAAAGTATCTTCTCAATTGTAGAGATTAACTTCCTAATGTTTGAAACAGACTTGTATCCTTGGGGGGTGCATATCAAGGGCCTTATCTTCATAGTACTCTAAGCTCTGATGACTTGGCCTGATCTTAACCCTTTAAAAGGCTGGAGAATAAAACTAAATATATTTTCTACTTTTCCAGTAGAGTAAGCAGGGTTTCATTATGCTTTTTGAATCATTGTCACACTACTAATCTCTTCAAAAGCAAATTTGATCTGGAAAATAATGTGTTAGAGACCTCTGTGGAGGAATACAATAGTAGAATATTTTAAAAAATAATCTTAAAGCAAAACAGATAATCGTGTTTTCAAGCTCTTTGAAATATATGTGTAAAATGTTATGTGCCTGAGGTTGAACAGAAAGATAAATAGTTATAGTCATTACCCAATAATGTACAAATTACAAATAGCACTGTGTGTATATGCTTTCTATTATGAAATGAGAGAGGAATGAGAAAAGAGGATAATCATGTTAATAATCTGATTTGCCTCATTTATCTTTTGAGTTATTTCTTTCATGAAATTAGATACTGTGTTATTCCTTTTGGGAGAGTAGAATGGTGCGTGGAGGGAGAATGTTTTCAGGTTAATCAATACTGACAAAAATACTATACTAAAAAAAAAAAGAAAAGAAAAGAAGGTAGGTAGGAGGTTGGGGAAAAAACAAATGAGGAAGACCAGATTGAAATTATTAGTCGCCAGGAAAATACCTATCGGCTCTCGATGTTTTCAGAAGTACCTCTATTAGCTTCCCAAAATACAGCTGTTTATCGTGATTGATAAGTTCCTTTGCTTTTAAGCTTATTCACATCCATTAGTTCTGCCTTTTTTCCCTGTTAAAAATCTGAAGCTGTCAGATTGAAGTAGCGTGATCAGCTAATGCTCTTGCCAGACTCAAAGCATGTCCCCAGGGGGGGCCAAAGTATTCTAAATCTCAAAGAAATGGCTTTTTAAATGTTGCCTGTTGACACCGGTCACTCCATTTACCCTATCGGAAATGTCAAAATAAATATCAGGCAATTATAGAAATTGTGTTTAACAGGACTTTGATGATCAATTTCCTATAAATATTTCATTTTTAGACCAAACAAAAGAGAAGATCTGAAATCCACTATTTTATATAAGCCTTTTATTTAAAAATACTATAAAGCTATATTTTCAAAATTGCTTAAATTATTTTACATGTTCCCATGTCAAGTTTATTGGTGATTATATACTTTATTCCCTTTAGCATTTGATTATTTTCTTGCAAACTTTTTTTTTTTAGTCTCTTATAATAGATTCAGAATGTCTTTTTTAACACACTTAGTTATATTTTATATGAACAAAGGGGAGAGGTGTCATGGAGAGTAAATTATTGCTAAAATATAAATTTCAAAAAGCACTGACTATAATAATAATAATAATAATAATAATGATTGCCAATATTGTCTCCTGCAGAGTACAAAACTCAGAATCTCTTCTTATAAACATACAGGGAAAAATTACATTATTTCCTGGCTCCATTATCAGGATATTATTATAAAAATTGGATCATATTGAAATAATGATTTTAGTATAGTAGAAAAACAAGAGTGGGGGGAGGAGAGGAAGTATATGATGAGCCACACATGTATGGAGCAGGTACCAGCATGCTTTCTGAGTCATCTAATATGGAAAATAATTCATAGTAAACAATTGAATAAATGTCAGACTCAGAACACTTTCCAAACCAGTTGTCAAAATTGTTTCATTCCCTGCCGTCTGTTGGCTTTCTGGGTTTCTCTTTCCTCTCTTCTTGCTCTCCATTCTCCTCTCACCGTAAGTCCCTGGCCACTCTCCCCCAGTGAGGTCTTCCAGGTTTTAGGGTTTGGCTGGTTAAGTTTACCCTTGGAATAGATTAGAAATTTAGACTGTACAGGAGAGAGGAGGAAAGTAAAGAAATAAAAGTTATGTCAAAATAGTTGATACTGAGCTCCTTGAAGCTGAGGAGACACACTAATAGTATGTCCAAGATACTTCGTATCTTGTTCTTTACTCAATTAAGCTCACTGTGTTATGCACATATGGACTGTATGTGTGTGGGGGGAGGGTACAGAGAAATATATACGCAATTTAGTTTTCACTTAGCCTGGGGCAGTTTCGCTGAGGAAGGGGCATCTCCTGAATATACAGATGTTAAGGAAATGAAGCAGATGGGGTTAGGGTAAAGGGTATTCCTAGATGAGGGAATAGCATGTCTGAAAACTCAGGGAGAATGTGATTATCTTAAAGAAGTGAAAAACATGTCTCTAACTAGAGCAGAGGGCACAAGAGAGATAAGGCTGGACATGTGATTACTGAGCACATAAAATCCCGGGCAGCATCTTTCGAAAGATGAGCCACTACAAGTTTGGAGAGTGGCAATGACATGATCAAATTTTTAAGAAGACCACCCTGACTCCTGTGCAGTAGCTGTAAAAAGGTTAAGAATGACACCAGGAGGCACATAAGGAGATTGTTTAAGCAACCCTTGTTGAAGGAAGGTGATTGGGTGGGAGTGTTTTCCTTTCCTAGGAATTCTGCCGTAGTCGGGGACCAAGGTGTTATCAGGGCCATGCTCTCTGTAAAGGACTGAGGGGAGAATCTGCTCCAGGTCTTTCCCTTGGTTTCTGTGCTGAGCAGTCTTTGAAGTTCCATGGCCTGTTACCCACATCATCCCTTAGTCACCTGTGTTCTTTCCGTGGGTCCTCACCTCATTTCTGTGCCTTTTCTCCTCTTCCAGTAAAGACCCCAGTCACGTTGGATTAGGGTCCATCTGAATGATCTCATTTTAACTAATTGTATCTGCAAAGATTCTGTTTCTAAATAAGGTCAGATTCACAGGTACCAGGGGCTAGAACTGCAACACATCTTGTAGGAACATGAGATCCATTAAGTCAATGCAAAAGAAGGGGTTAATAAAAATAAATTTGTTGCTGGGGTAAAAGTTTCAAAAGACGATTTTTAAATCTATTTATGATGGTAAACTCAACAGGACTTGTTGATTGAGTGTGAGTTAGAGAAGGGGCTGAGTCATGCATGGTTGACTTCCAGCCTTCTGACATGAGTAATAGACAGTGATGCCATTTGTTAAGACAGGAAATCCAATGGATCAAGTAAGTGGTGGGTTAAGAATGGGTTCATTTTTCAACCTGTCAAGTTTGACCTGTCTCTGAAATCCTTATGCAGAGCTGTAGACTAGGTGATTAAGAAATGCCTTTGGAATTCCAATGAGAGATTTGATTTAGAGATTACAAGTGTGGGAGTCATTTATATATGAACTATAATGAAAGTTATGCAAGTAGATTGCATTCCCCAGCAAGGTAATGTTTACTCAGAATAGAAGACCTCCTAATATCAACATTAAACATTTTAAAGTTCAGTGTGAAATAACATGTCTGGCCAACATGAACAAACAGGGGCCAGATTAACCTTGACATGAAAAATAAAGAAACAATAAAAAAAAAAGACAGAGTATTTGAAGCAATGGTTTGTACCACTTCACACAGTCAAGGATAGTAATTGCTGCAAGACAAGAAAATAAACAAAAAAAGTGGGCCCCCAAATTTCTCTAGTTTACCTGAGGTTGTAGAAAAACAAGGCTGTTTGCTCTCACTAGTTCTATTTAACACAATACTGAAGATTCCAGCCATAGCAGTAAGGCAAGAAAAACAAATAAAAAGGCATCCAGATTGGATAGGAGGAAGCAAACTGGTTTTATCTGCTGACAAGGTAATGCACCATATAAAAAAACTATGGAATCCACAGACAGCTACTAAAACTAATATGTAACCTTAATAGGGATTCAGGGTTCAAGCTTAATATACAAAATTGAAATTATATTTTTAAACAAGAGTAATGAACAGTCTGAAATGAATATTTTTAATTTTTCCATATACATTTTATTTTATTTTCTGAATATTAAAAGATACGTTTTGTTTAAATACCTTTTGTAAAGATTGAGTCAAAGTTATAAGTCTGCATAGGTGTGAATTGAAGAATGAAACTGAATTTACAAATGATATTAACAATACAGGGATATTCAATACTTTGAGCTAAATCTGACAAAATAAGTGAAAGGGTAATAGAGTTAAAATTATAAAACACAAGAAAAAAATTGCAAAATACCTAAATAAATACAGAAAATACAATTCAATTTTTGTGCATCAAAACTCAATGTTCTTAAAATGTCAATTTTCAGCAAAGTGATGTATGGATTTCATGCAATCCTAGGAAGCTACTTTGCTGAAATTGACAAGGTGAATCTACTTTGTAGAAATTGGTAAGATGAAACCTAGCAAGCTACTTTGTAGAAATTGACAAGAAAATACAAATAACTTATTATAGATACAATACTTTTATTTATTTATTTATTTATTTATTTTTGGAGACACAGCCTCAAGCTGTCCCCCTGGGTAGAGTGCCATGGCATCACAGCTCACAGCAACCTCCAACTCCTGGGCCCAAGTGAGTCTCCTGCCTCAGCCTCCCAAGTAGCTGGGACCATGGCATCCACCACAACACCCAGCTACTTTTTGGTTGTAGCTGTCATTGTTATTAGGTGGGCCCAGGCTGGATTCGAACCTACCACCTTAGGTGTACGTGGCTGGCACCTTAGCCACTTGAGCCACAGACACTAAGCCACTGAGCCATAATACTTTTTTAAAAGAAGAACAGAATGGGGAATAAGTAAAATTTTAAGAGTGGTATTAATTGATAGACAAATAGATCTATGAAAAAAATAGAAATTCAAAAAAATAGACCTATACATACATAGATAGCTGGTTTTGAACAAAGATCCATGGGAATTGGGTGGGAAAATATCTTCTTTTCAAGCAATCGGGTTGAAACAATTGAATTTTTCTTGCAAAACAATCTTTAACCTATATTTCAATTTTCACTCATGTTGGATTATAAACCTAAATGTATAGTATTAAACTATAAAACATAGAAGGAAACATAGAACATGATCTTTGCCAACTAAAGTTAAGTAAAAATTTATCAGATGCAGTTAAAAAAACATGTTTTATATAGGAATAAAATGGACTGCATCAAAATTAAACAATAGCACGAAATAAGCAAAATGGATTTCTGCTCTTCAAAAATCATTGTCAAGAGGATTAAAAGAAAATCCATAGCCTACAAGAAATTATTTTCAATAGTCTATCTAATATAGGATTTTTATCCACAATGGATAAAGAAATCCCAGTATTCCATGATAAGAAAACGGCCACTACTATAAAAATGGGCAAATCTTTAAGGCACACTTCACTAAAGTAGACATGTAAGTAGCAAGTGCACGTATGAAAAGGTTCTCAAAATCGTTAGTCATCAGGGAAATAAAAACTAAAGCACAATATGACAGCACTACACAGCTCTTAAGACGGCGAAACTTAAAAAGATGGACCTTACAAGTGTTGGTGACTATATGGAGGAATTGGAAAATTCATATCACATCCTACTGATAGGAATACAGTATTGTTCAATAACTTTGAAGAGCAGTGTAACAGATTTTTGAAATGTAATCACTTTTTTTTTTTTCTTTTGAGACACAGTCTTACTCTTTTGCCCAGGATAGAGCACAGTGGCCTCAGCCTAGCTCACATCAACTTCCTGAGTTTCAGTTATATTTATACCTCAGCCTCCCTAACTGAGACTAAAGGCTCCTGCCACAAGGCCTGGCTAATTCTTTCTTTCTATTTTTAGTAGGAAAGGGGTCTTGCTCTTGCTTAGGCTAATCATGAACTCCTGAGCTCAAGGAATCCTCCTGCCTCAGTCTCCCAGAGTGCAAGGATTATAGCCCTGAGTCACTGTCTGTAGACAAAAGTCAAAAAATAGTTGTATTTGGTTCCCTACCCTTTAATGTAGCCATATGATCTAAGTATTTGCCCAAGGAGCATAAAAGCATATGTACATTAGAAGACTTGTACACAAATTATCTCTACTTTACTTATAGCAACTGAAAACTGAAAACAAACAAAAATCCCTAATACCCTTTAACAAATTGGTAGATTAAAAAAAAAAGTGTGATGCAATGGGATGCAACTCAAAATAGAGGAGTCTAAAAATAATTATACTGAATGAAATGACTCAAACAAAATAGAGTATGCATGCATGATTCTGGTTATATGGGATTTTGGGAAATGCAAGCAAATATGAAATGACGGAAATCACTTATCTGAGAACTGAGGGTAGGAATGAGGAGGAGGGGTAGAGAAGGCAAAGGCAAATTACTAGAGATCTATCTATTATTCTCTAACTATTAGAGAAATGCAAATTGAAACCACTCTGGGGTATCACTTGACCCCAGTGAGAATGGCCCACATCACAGATGCCAGCGTGGTAGAGAGAGAAGGGAGCACTCCTGCACTGTTGGTGGGACTGCAGACTAGTACAGCCTTCATGGGAAAGCATAGAGAGTCCTCAAAGAGCTATAAGTAGACCCTCCATTAGATCCTGCAATCCTGTTACTAGATATCCACCCATAAGAAAGACAAGTCATTATACCATAGGGGCATTTACACTCAAGTGTTTATAGCAGCCCAATTTACAATTGCAAAGATAAACAGAAACAACCCACATAACCTTCAACCCATGAGTGGATTAATAAACTGTGGTGTCTGTATACCATGGAATATTATTCAGCCATAAAAGATGGAGATTTTATATCCTTTGTTAAACTTGGATTTGGGGAACACTCTCCTACATGTCCCAAGAATGGAAAAACAAGCATCACACACACTCAACACTAATCTAAAACCTATAGTTGAACCACAACATGCTGACACAAGAGAAAAACTCAATTAAACCCCAGGCAGGGGCACTGGCAGGGCTGCAGTTTCTTGCCCAGACAGAATAACGTTCAGGTGCGTGGCTCATCTCCTGGGTGAGGGAACAGCTACTACTTAGACTTATCTTACAAATGCAAACGATGTAACATACTTGTATGCATCATATATTACTCAGAGAAAAAAGGAGCTTAAAGATGGTTCTGGAAGTGTTAGGACAACTCCCTTTATCGTAGTATTTTTAGGGTATGCTCACATGTCAAAATTTAACAAATTTTACATTCATATATACACCCGTTACTGTATCAATTACCCTTCCTGTATCAATTACCCTTCAATAAAACTGTTAAAAAATTTCCTATCTCCAAGTTCAAAATTTTATACTGTACTTTAAAAAAAATGCATCAAGTCTCGGTGCCTGTGGCTCAATCGGCTAAGGCACCAGCCACGTACACCTAAGGTGGCAGGTTCAAATCCTCAGCCCGGATCCACCAAACAACAATGATGGCTGCAACCAAAAAATGGCTGGGTGTTGTGGCGGGTGCCTGTGGTCCCAGCTACTTGGAAGGCGGAGGCAGGAGACTCACTTGAGCCCAGGAGTTGGAGGTTGCTATGAGCTGTGATGCCATGGCACTCTACCCAGGGGGATAGCTTGAGGCCCCGGCTCAAAAAAGAAAAAAATGCATCAAGATGAAAGTAGGGGTAATGGAAGAAAAGATGAGAATCAGAGAGAGACTGTGGGCTGCAGCAGAGGCTCAGGGTGGGGACGGGCATCTCAGAGCTGCAGGGTGGACTGTGGGCTACAGCGGAGGCTCAGGGTGGGCATCTCTCTCTGATGCTTTTTAAAAGTCAAGAAAATGACAATTTTCAACTGTACATTGGATTCAGAGGTAATATTATGAACTGAAGTGAAAGGATTTAATGGAGTAATGAAAGCATGGGACAAGGGGAAATACAACAATCTCAGTATGTGGACTGAAACATGATGAAACAGCAGTAGCAAGAATGGAAATCTTAGAGGTTTGTCTTTTAAAGGACGCAGAGGACAGAGATGGTTAGCTGAAGGGTCAAGGATCTTACTGCGGTTTTAAACCCTTGAGCACCTTTAAATACTGGTGAGAAGAGTCCAATGGAGAGAGAAAATTTGAATCAGTAGTTAGTTTCCACCACCGCAGAAGAGGACAATCCAGACTGTGGGTCGAGGACCTCAGGGGGAGATCAAAGCAGCTGGGTCTTAATGCTGGATCCTAAGGGTGCGATACTGAGGGGTCTGTTTGTCCCTGCTTCTGTTTTCTCTTTGATTGAGGAGGAGAGAACACGTCATAGGTAAGGATTTGCACAGAGGAGTCAGGAGTTTCAGTGAGGAGAAATGTTCAGACAGCTCCTGCTCCGTCCCCTCTGCACCGGGTTCGCCCGTCTCCCACTGTCTTGCCTTCTCTTCTGAGCTGTGCGGCTTCATTTCTTCTGCTGGCTTTGGGTTGGGTTTGCTCTTCTCTGGTTCCTTGAGATGTGACAGTAGGTTGTTAATTTGTGACAGACTTCTAATGAGCATTTGCAATAGGTGCAAATATATGCACTCATTACATCTGGTTTTCACTTAGAAACCTGTTACTGTCTGGCTCAGTCTGCATTGGCAAGATCCGTTTGGGGCTTTTTTGGTTTCTTTGTTAGTGTTTTCTTTTCTTTCTTTCTTTTTTCTTCCTTTTTTTTTTTTTTTTAACTGTCTTCCAGAGCACATGACAGGGCAGAATTGATGAGAACAGACTTTGCACTAGGTTGACTACAGCTTGAGTCTTTGCTTACGACATCAACTTGCTGAAATATCCAAGGCAAACTGTTTAAATATTTCAAATCTTCATTTCCTTATCCATCAATTGTGAAAAACAAGAGTTCTGCTTTCTAAAGATATTTAGACAAGTGCCTGGCTCACAGTATGTATTGCATAGATGTCAGTTTTCACTGTTATTATTATTATCAAGCAAAATAGCCATTTGAAACAGTGGGGCAGGCAGGGCCTGTTATGGCTTAGACTCAGCCTCTGGAGTTACAGGGGTTTGGCTTCAAACCTGAGCCCCGCCCCTTAACCTGTTGGACGGTGCACCAGTCAAAGCGCTGAGCTAGGTCTTCAGGTCTTTATCTCTAAATCAGATGATAATCATCTTCTTCACAGGCCTCTTGCAAGGATTAAATGAAATACTTCAGTTCACCTATTTTCATAGGAGCTGATACTTTCTGAGTTTTGAGTAATTTATACCCATGATTATTACTATTAATTAAAAACTTTAAGGTACACGATGATCATATTAATTGTACCATTACTCCTTGTGATAAAACTTTCCAAAAGACATCAAAATTAGGAAGGGGAAGTGACCCTAGGAGAGTATTGTTTGTTTGAATTAGATTTTCTTTCCCTAAGGGTAACATGGCAATTCCCTCTCAAAAAGGAAGCTGGTTTAGATACTGTGATGATTAATTTCGGATGTCAGTTTGGCTAGATTCAGAAAGACCTGGAAATCTGTTAAAGCACTATTTTTGGATGAGTCTCTGAAGATGTTTCCAGAGGAGACTGACACCTGTGCCAGTGGACTGACCACCTTTAATGTGCACTGTCACCTTCCAATCTGCCGAGGGCCTGGAGGGAACAGAAACATAAAGGGAAGGATTGGTTTCCCTGACCCGGAGCTGGGCACACTCATCATCGCTCTTCCACACCAGAACTCCAGCCTGGACGCCAGAACTTACACCAGTGGCTCCTTTATCAGGGTCTCAGGGCTGTGACTTTGGACAGAAAGTTACACCAACAATTTCCTGTTCTGGAGGCTTTAAGATTTGGCCTGCATCCTGCCACCAGCATCCCAGGGCCTCCAGCTTGCACGTGGGATGTCCTGGGGCTTCTCAGATTCCGTAATCCCATGAGCCGATTCCCCTAATCTCTTCTCGCCCATCTCTCTGTCTATCCTACTTATTCAGTCTCTCTGGGGAACTCTGAACAATGCAGATGCTAACAAGCCAAAACCAAGTGGCAAATCCCTGCCATTGGCGTTCCTTCCTTTCCCCAGTGATCCTTCACAACTGAAAATACAGGTAAAATTCCACATGATAATCAAGCCAGACAACATAGGCAGTATTGCTTCTGCTAGTTGACGTAGCTCAGCTCACTACCACAATCTACCATTATTTAAACACTAACTAGAAGAATGGCTACCTCCCAAAAGGCTATAATCATTTTTATTTAGAAAAAACATATAAAATTTTAATGACAGGCAATTTTAATTTTACTATTTCCATTTAAGATCTTTCCTAAGTAAGAAAGATCAGTTATGAAACATAAATAGGATCTGTTATGAAACAGTATTTTTGTAATCGAAAGGCTACCTATTATCCTGACCTACTTCACTTTCAGGGACACTCATGGAAGGAAAAGTTCATAAAGGCTTCTGCTAAACAAGACATTGAAATAAATAGAAAGACTAGGTGAACTCTTCTTCTGAGTACTTAAAATTCAGGAAAGTGAGCTGCACTGGTTTGAACAGAGTCCCCACAAGTCTTGCCATTTCCAGAACCCTAGAATGTGACCTTATTTGGAAATAGGGTCATTGCAGGTGTAATTAGTTAAATGAGGTCAGGCTGCAGCTGAGGGGGCCCTCCATCCAATCTTGTTGATGTCTTTTTAGGATGAGGAGGGTGATCCAGAGACAGAGATAACGGGGAGACAGCCCTGTGAAGACAGAAGCAAGTATTAGAGTGATCAGCACGAGTTGATTCTGACAGCTAGCTTTGCAAGCCTGCCACCGTGCATTTATGTGGCAGCACTGTGTGAACCACTCAGCAAGGCTTCATGACCTTGAGACATCAACACCTTACAGCAGTGTTCTTGTGGACACACCAGTGTCTTGCTGAATGACATTCATTATTGTTGTGAGTTTTTGTGTGCTGTGAAGAGAATCTCTGAGTTTGAATTAGAGCAAGGACCAAACATTCATAAATTTCTTGTTAAACTTGGCAAGAGTGGAAGTGAAATCAGAGACACGTTAGTCCAAGTTTATGGGGGTAATGCCATGAAGGAAATGGCAACGTACAAATGGATTAACTTTTTCTGATAGGAGAGAAAGTGCCATTGATAAGAGAGTTCAAGGAGGGTAGTAATGATCAGAACTGATGATAACACTGCAGAAATTTATTGAATTGTCCTTCAAAATTATTGTCTGATTGTGAGAAGCATAGCAGACCAAGTAAATATCAGTAGAGAAACAAGAAAGCCTTGGCCAACAATTCATAGCTCTGGTATCATGACAATTCACTAGCTTACACGGCACTGTGTGTAGGGAGATTTTAGCCAGTAAACAAATAACAGTTTTGGAAAACCTTTCTTACTCACTGGATCTGCCCCCCAATAACATTTTTCTTCACCTGAAGATGAAGAAAATATTGAAGGAAGACACTTTGATGATATTCAGGATAGCAAGGGTAATAGGATGACAGCTCTGATGACTACTCAAGAAAAGGGTCCCGAAATTGCTTTTATGGAGTAGGCACTGGTATCGGGGCACAGCTGCCCAAGGGGATCACCTGGAAGGTGACCATCATGATCTTCAGCAATGACATATATAGTTCTTTTTCTAGAATGAGTTCTCAAACTATAAAGCAGGAAAGAGCAAAGATTGCTGACTACGACCGGAGGCAAGGGGAGTAGCCTGCAGCAGACTCTCCCATCAGCGGGAACCAGCTTGCTGACATTGGATTCCAGACTTCTGCCCTCCAGAACTACAAGATCATGATTTTCTATAGTTTCAGCCACTAAACATATGATAATGTGTTACGTCAGCCTCAGAAAATTATTTTAGTAATACAAAGCTCTAAGATGTCCGAATGCAGGGGGCAGGAATTACAGCCCATGGACAAGACGGACGGGGCCTCTAATAGGCTCGTGCTTGTAGGCATCTATTGTTGCTCTCCTGGCCTTTGCTATTTCTCAGTGATGATCAGCCAAAAGTCCTTAGAAAAGCAAACCAAACAAAAGAGCAGAACTAGAACTGTGCACTTGTCTGGGGAGGCAGCAGAGAACGGAAGATGGGAAGGCTGCGTCCTACAAGGTGCTGAAAAGTTGCCGGCAATGACTTAAAAAAGGGTAACTGGTATCCCGTGCACCCCTAAATCCTGGGGATAGTGCCAAACCCTCAATCAATTCATCAATAAATGAGTTAATTAAACAATCAGACTTTGGAACAAGAAGCAACAGAAATGAGTACACGACAGTGGAAGTTCAACTGATAATTTGGGAATCACTCATTTTTTTGTCAACAAATTGTTGAGCATTTATGATTTGCCAGGTGTGGTTCTTAGAGCTTGGAGTAATGAAATAAGAAAGCAAATTCCTGATGTCATAGACCATATATTCTTGGAGTTTAGTTAAAAGGATTAGATAAAAGGATAAATTAGATTTATCCTAATAAATAAATTAGGGGAGAGTCTGATGGGAGAGTCTGCTCCAGCCTCCTCCACTTGCCTCTAGTCATAGTCAGCAATCTAGAGTGGATGCAATTCTTAAAACAGTGGTCCAGTTGGAGCGGAGAGGCCCAGAAAGTGAGCGAGGGGGTTCAGATGTCATTCATGCTCCCCTTCCTGGGAAAAGCAGAGAAGGGTCTAGACTCTGGCCATAGGGAACCAGAGACTCCCTTTCCCTACATACCTTTCTCCAACCCCCCGCCCCCACTGCATGTGTACAATCAGTCCCATTCTGAGCAGAAGGGAAGGCATCCCCCTTCTTTCTGAGAATTTTTGTTTTCTTTTTTTGCTGTTTTTAGCCGGGGCCGAGTTTGAACGCAACACCTCTGGCATATGGGGCCGGCATCCTACTCCTTTGAGACACAGGTGCTGCCCCTCTCTGAGATTTTATAACTGTCCCTAAGAAAGGCTGCTCTTATACAGTTTGTACACATGGTACAATCAGGTGAGTAGCCATCAGATTCATTCAGTTAGAAAAGTAACAGGGGATGGGGCACTCTTGGACATGCCTGATCATTGCACAGGTGTGCAGGTGAAGCCTCTGTACAGACGCTGAGCTGCACCGTGGCAATCCCCTGTGGACAGTATCTAAGGAAGGACACATACTGTGATCTGCCTAACAATTCTGAAGAAAATTGCAAAAACATCTCTGTAGGGTGGTACCTGTGGCTCAAAGGAGTAGAATGCTGGCCCCATATGCCAGAGGTGGTGTGTTCAAACCCAGTCCCAGCCAAAAAACTGCCAAAAAAAAGAAAAGAAAAAGTCTGTGTAAGACACGTTTTTGCAAAAAACAACAGTCTTTCTATGCAGAAATATAGCTATATTTTTTATTTTTCTTCTTCAAATTTAACTTGAGTTTCTTATGGCTTAAAGTCAGTTACCCAACTGAAGGGTCAGAGATGACAGGAAAATCAAACGTATTTCATAATGTTAGCTGTGATTATAGACTGTTCATGATACTAGAGAGAAGAGATCTTTTGGAAACTATTTTGAATGTTGGATTCTCTTTGTTTTGGGGTAAGGCTAAAATATAAGCACTTAAATGTATTTTGAATTGAATTTTATAAGCAAAAGAATTAATACTTGAGGTACAAAATTATTAATTTTGAAAATCATTCTCAATCATTAATTATTTTAAAATTCATGGGCCTCTTATGGGAAATTATAACTGGTCTGATAAATGATAGGCATCTATACCCACAATTATGTTTTCTCCAATACTTCTTATTAAAATATTTATTATTGACTTTTCTAGAACTAGAATATAAATGTTTTGATACAATGTCTAAGCAAAACTATAATTTCTAAAAATCCTTAACCCTACTTCGCTTTCTCTCTTCTCCCAACACCTTCCGTTCACTACAACTACTACAGAAACCAAAGAAAATACAGTTTATTTATTTTAGAGCTTATAACTGGAAGTATATTAAAAGTTCATTAACAATTTGTGGTGTTGAAGAAATTGGTGATAGGATTTGAATAACAGTATCCCTTTGCGAGGTCAGAAGGCCAAAATTACAGTAGGATCTGTCATGGGGGCTGCACTACGCTGGATCCAAGCCGCCATCTTCTCTTGTCTGGTTAACACAATAGGCTGTGTAGTCATAGCAACATATCTACCTTTTCTGTTTTTCTAACTACATTTTCTTCTCCCTCAGCAGCCAGAATGATCCTTTTACAATAACAACAAATGAAGTTTAATATTGAATTCAGAATTGTCCCTTGGCTCCCTGCTGAACAGCCCACACATCCACATAATAATAACTTACGAAATCCTGTGTGATCTGTCCCTCCAGTCCTCATCCGTTCTTAATCCTTACTACTCTCACCTTCTTTTATTCCACTCCAAAACTAAATATGGCCTTTTCACTATTCTACAATTATGCTAGCCTTGCTTCTGCCACAGGACCTTTGCGCTATCTGTTTCTTCTGCTTAGAATTTTCTCCCTCCCATGTCCACATGGTAATTCTATCACTTCTTTGTGTGCAGTAACACCTTCTCAGAGGCTTATCACAACTACCTTATTAAAACTACAGCACCCATAATGCTCCTGATCTTCCTTATCACACTCTATTTTTTCTGCCATACCACTTATGACTTTTATATAATATTGCTTATAATAAATTACTGTAAATCCCAAGAGGTAAAAGAACTTTGTCATCTGTGTCCACTCATATATCTTGAACATTTAGGCAAGTGCCTTGTCCTCACTATTTACTGACTGAGTTAATGTGTGAGTTAAGAAGTAAAATCATGGTGTGGTGCCTATATCTCAGTGGCTAGGCCACCAGCCACTTACACCGGAGCTGGTGGGTTCAAAGCCAGCCCAGGCCTGCCAAACAACAATGACAACTACAACCAAAAAATAGCCAGGCACTGTGGTAGGCTCCTGTAGTTCCAGCTACTTCGGAGGCTAAGGCAAGAGAATTGCTTGAGCCCAAGAGTTTGAGGTTGCTGTGAGGCACTCTACCAAGGGCGACAGCTTGAGACTGTCTCAAAAAAAAAAAAAAAGTAAAATTGTGATGGATCTTTGTACACTCATTTGAGATGGCCTGACTTATAACGTGGGCCAGATGACATATATCAGTACACTTCAGAGGGTCCAATCAGAAAGATAGGCAGTAATCTTTGAGAAGAGCCTTATTCTTTGGCATAAACCTACGCTATTTAAACATAGTCTAGATTCTAGGTGCATAGCTTTAGATACCTAATTATGCCAAGTTAAAGAATTAGTATTAAATAAATAGAGGAAATGGTCACAAAAAGTCAATTATAATCAGTTATTTATGTTAGAAAAGTCAAATAATTATTACATATGGCATTTATCATTCTTTCAATAAAACATCTGTATTACAGTAGTGCTTATTGTATAGGACAACATGCCTGTTCACTAATGGTAAAGACTTAAATTTTATAATGTTAACTAACTAATATCTTTTAGGGTATGTATGCATATATCCATAGTGTAATTACCATAGCCTGGGATTTTTTTTTTTTGATATGGCATCTTGCTGTTGCACAGATGGCAAGGAGGAAACAACTGTCTTTGGTTGAGTTTCTTGATAAAGTTTGTAGTTGTTAAATCTGGGAAAACTCCAAGTCATGCTAGCATCTGCCTTTAGATGAAATATGGCTAGGGAATTCATTGCTTCACATTCTTGCTTTATTTTACAATACACAAAATATTGCCTGTCTGTGACATTTGGTTAATTATAATGTAATCTCAAGCACTTATAAAACCTATACAATATATGGCTCTCGTTTCTTTTTTGATTGTGACTTCAAGATAGTTTCTTAAACTCTTTGGTTTTCTAAACAGTGCAGGCAAGATAAAAAGCAGATGGAATTGCAACAACAACAACAACAACAATAAAAGAGCAGAAAAAAATAGCAACCTCAAAGCAGAAGCAAATGGAAATAGAAATAATAAATGATAAGTGCAGGAGCCCTAAACACCTTTCTTTTCTCCCCTCAAGTAACCCAAATGGAAGTTTTCTTGCTAACAGTTTTGGGGCATCTCGTTGTTGATGGAGGCCTGAAATAGGGAGTAATATACTTCGACTTGGGAAACCATTCCATCTTTCTGTAGTGCTGTGCTGATGTATTATCTTCTAAACACCCGAAGATGTTGTGCTTACATTTTTGGTTGCTTTTAAAATGGAAGAAAATCTTATAGTATAAAAGAGAGATGATATAAAAGCATAAACAGTGCAATTTACTTGATGTTCCAAAAGTACATTCACAACATGGAAATACTTTACAGCAGACTAGAATGTCTGGTACCCACAGGCCCAAATATGAGCAAATATTCTCCAGAGTTACTAACCTTGAACCTAGGCTATGAGGAACTTTCTCAAATTATTTCTAGGGAATACATACAGTTCACAGTGAATAATAACCATGCAGACTGGTGCAAGATGCCGTTATTAAGAAAGTACCAAAATAACAGTATTAGTATTCTAATATTTTTGTAATTCATTGCTACACGCTTAGTGATTTAAGACAAAATCATTTACAATTGTATAATTCTTGAAGTCAAGAATTCTGAAAAAAAAGGGTCAGCAGGGCTGTGCCTTCTGTGTTCAGAAGGCTCTAATGGAGAATCTGGTTTTTACATTTTCCATATGGGAAGCTGACTGAATTCATTAGTTCATGACCCATTTTCCCTCGGATCTCTACCCCATTACCATATCTTTTCCTCCTGCCTTCCTAGTATAAAGACTTAGTTTTTAATTTCAAGGTATTGTGGAGTATAACTACTTTTGGTCGCATGGATTGCCCTCCAATGCTTGTATCAGGTTGTAAGTGTGCCTGTCACCCCGACAGTGCTCACTGTACCTGTTAGATGGGTTCTTGCACATCCTCTCCTCCCTCCTCCCCACTTGCTGGTTGCCATTGAGTTTCACTTCCCTCTGTGCTTATATGGGCTTGACAGTTAGCTCCAGTTTAGTTGTTTTTCAATTCTGAGATACTTCACTTGGGATAAATGTCTGTAGCTCCGTCTAAATTGTTGTAAAAGGCATTAGTCATCCTTTGTGACTGAGTAGTATTTCCGTGGTATACATATGCCACATTCTGTCAATCCACTCATGAATTGATGGACACTTGGGTTGATTTTATGTCTTTGCAATTGTGAAATGTGCTGGATTAAACATTCAAGTACACACATTTTGGGGATGAAATGACTCCTTTTCCTTTGGGTCAATACACAATAGTGGGATTGTTGGATTTTCTTGATTTTATTCTCTTGCCTGATTGCTGTGGTGAGGACTTCCAGCACTATGTCAAATAAAAGTAGTATCAGTGGGCAACCTGCTTCCAGTTCTTAGCAGGAATGCTTTTGTTTTTTCCCATTCAATATGCTATTGGCTGTAGGTCTGTCATACATAGCTTTTATAATTTTGAGATATGTCCCACCTATGTGGATTTTGTAGAGAGTTCTTATCATGAAAGGGTACTGAATTTTGTCAAGTGCTTTTTCTACATCAATAGAAGGGATAATATGGTCATTTTTTTTTCAAGTGTTTATGTGGTAGATTACATTTATATAGATTTGGATATGTTGAATCATCCTTGCATCTCTGGGATGAACCCTTTTGGTCACGGGGAATTATTTTGATGTACAGCTGAATTTAGTTTGGTAAGATTTTGTTGAGAATGCATCTATCTTCATAAGAGATAGTTGTCTGCAGTTTTCTTTGTTATTTGTATCCTTTCCTGACTTTGGTACAAAGATGATATTGGTTTCACAGAATTCCTTCTTTCTTGGTGTTATGGAATAAATTGATCAGTAAAGGTTCAGCAGGTTGCAGATGTCGCTTTCTGGTCACTAGGGGGAGCTGCTGGTAGAAGGGTCAGGAGAAACTCCCTGGACCAGTTGAACTGTTCACAGGGGGGAGTAGCCTTTGACCCCAAACAGTTAACTAGCCAGCTTCTGCAGAGACTGAGGGCAAACCCGTCCAACCCAGTCTCACCCAGCATTAACCACCCCCCCCATCTGCCACTGCTATAGCAGAAATTAAGGTCTCATCTGGAAACTCCAGGGTCCACCCACCATCTGGGGGCATTTGAGTGCTTCTCCTGAGGGACTAGAGCCAGTCACAGGACCTTAAAACAACATTGTAACTTGTCCCTTCCAGAGATAGCACTTACCGACAGGGATATCTTTACACCATTTGCTGACTAAATTTTACAGGGGGTTTGGGGGGCCAAGGTGTGGTCATTTGGAGAAGTACCTACACCTCCCTACTGAAAAACTCACTACTGAATAAGGGCAGAAAGAACCCACCCCAGTGCTTTAGCATATCAAGTTTCTGGGCAGTGCCCTTCTGGGAGAGGCTGAAGTGGCCCCACCCAATCCAAAAGTCTGTTGTAGAGGCAAGGCCAGGTCCGTCTGAAATTCACAAGCTGGTAGTCTGCTGTGGGGCTCACTCTGAGGTTATCTCTGGTGGTGGAAGGAGTACAGGACCTGCTGAAACTGCCTCTCAGGGCCTAAGAGGTAGGGGCCTACTATGCACAGAGAGAGTGTTATTCTCTCTGAGCAGAGTCTCTGGGATGGAGTGGGAAGCAAAATCCTTGAACACAGGTTCTAGACTAGAGGCAGGATGGTGTAGATGGCTGGCAGATCTGACTGACCTAGAGGCCTGGCAGGCAGAAAGCACTTGGGACCACAGGCACAAGTCTCATAAAAGCCACTGTAAATGGGCCAAGGTTGTCTCTGGTGGCTGAGGGAGCACAGGGTTCTCCATGTCCCACTCAAAGTGTGGTGACATTGCTCAGGGCCTCACAGGGTGAGGTCTACTGCACCTCAATGTGATTCCCTCTAAGCTGGGCCTGGAGTAGAGCCAGAAGCAAGGCCTCCAAGCAGAACCCCTTAGCCTGAAGTGATGGGCAGCTGGCTAGCTAAACTGCCTGAGGGGCAGAGTCAGAGCCCAGCAGTCACAGGCAATCAGAGCCGTAGGTACCAGTCCCAGGCATGTCAGTTCAGATGGGCCAAGATTGTCTCTGGAGACTGAGAGAGCCCAAGTCATTCCACTTCCTACTCAACGCCTGTGGAAATTGCCTCTCAGGGCCTTCCAGAGCAGGTCTATTGTGCCCTTGCATGATTTCCCGTTAACTTGGACTGAGGTAGAGCCAGAAACAAGACCTCCAGGTAGAGCCCCTTAACCCCAAATGGGTATATATATGGGCCAAACTAATGAGAGGAGAGAGTGGGGTCAGGCTCAGGATGGCTGGGGGCTGCTGGAGGGTTGACTCAGGCTAAACAACTAGGAGGCTGCTTCTCAGGCACCAGGGTCCCATGGATGCATGGTGAGATATGCAGAGGTCTTAGCTTGTGACATCTCACCCAGGACCTGCTGAAGGAGTCACCCAGATCTTTTCAGTACAGAGCTTTCTGCACTCTCATCAATTCCCATGTGCAGGCAGGGCCTGCTGCACTCAAAGTTCCAGGGTCTGGCTCAGAAAACCCTCAAGTCAGTCTCTTTCCTCCTTGCCTATCGCTGTTCCAACATGGTGTACCCTAGAATTCAGGATGGATTCAGCTGTTGTCTAATCCCCACAGCACCCGTTTTCTAGTACTATTTCTGTGTAGATTTCAGGCAGGACCCCGACTATGGAGGTAGGAGGTCTGTGGAGGTGTTGAGAGCCTCCTGGAGTCCAGTCTGCTTTACACCAGCTGGGTGTGTGCAGTGCTCTCATGCTCGACTTTCCTTTGTTCCCCTCACATACTCTACTCTGGTTATGTGTGTCACCCATCACCTTCTTCACACTGGGTGGTGTCCCATGTTGCTTCTCTGATATTTCACAATGCTGCTTCAGAGATAAGCGATCCATATGAAGGACGCTGCCAGCAACTTACACCTCTTTCCCCTGGAGCAGCAAACTGGGAAGCTACCTCTAGTCTGTCATCTTCTGCAAAGTTTCATTTCCAGTTTTTAGATTTTTCTATCTCTTTGTTGATATTTCCATTATATTGAAACATCATGTTCTTGATTTTTTTCAGTGACTTCACTTAGTTCTTTGAGCATCCATAAGACAGTTGTTTTAAAGGCTTCTATGATGTATTCTTGTTTTTTGTCTTTTTAATCATAGCTGTTCTAAGTGGGTTGAAGTGAGGTGATATCTCATTGTGGTATTGGTTTGCATTTCCCTGATGACTAGAGATGATGAGCATATTTTTTTTTCATGTATCTGTTAGCCATTTGTATGTCTTCTTTTGGGAAATGTGTATTAAGGTATTAAGGTCTTTTCCCTAGTTTTAGCGTTTTAATCAGATTTTATTTTATTTGCTATTGAGTTGAGTCCCTTATATATTCTGTGCATTAACTCCTTATCAGATGTGTAGTTCACAAATACTTTCTTTCATTCCATAGGCTATCTTCACTCTATTGATTACTTACTTTGGTGTGCAGGCACCTTACAGTTTGCATTTAATGTCACTTTGGATTTGAGTTGCCATGTGGTCTTATTTCTTTACTCCAATGTACCTTTGTTTCTACCCACCCCTTTTAAAAATATATTATGGTTCTATATGTTATCGTTCCAACCACAAAATTATATTCATTCTGTCGTTTCTTCTTAAATTATTTAAAGGAATAAAGGAGAAAACTAATGCATGATAGTGTCTTTTGTAAATTACTTACGTAATTAAATTTACCTACATTCCTGTGAGTATTTGTGAGTGTTTTGAACTACTTTCCATTGTGCTTGCTTTGAGCCTGAAGAAATTTATTTATTTTTCTTGTATGGCATCTTGGCTAGCAATACACTTTCTCAGTTTTTATTTTTCCAGGAATGTCTCAATTTTGGCTTCATTTTTGAAACATAGTTTTTCTCAATGTGTGGTTCTTATTTGACAGCTTTTTACTTTCATCACTTAGAATGTGTTGTCCCACTGCTTCCTGACACCTATTGTTTTTAATAAAAAGCCAACTGCTCTTCTTTTCTGGTTTCCCATGTATATTGCAAGTTGCTTGTCTGTTTCTACCGTTGTGATTTTCTCTTATCTTTCACTCTCCACAGTTTGGGGATGATGAATCTAGGGGTGGGATCCACTGTGTTTTTCTAGAATGAGTTCTTTAAGCTTCTTCAAGTGTATGTTAATGTTTTTCATCACATTTTAAAAGTTTTTCCACATTTTTTGCTCTTTTCTCCTTTTCCCATTATTACTTTCATTATACATATATGGGTGTGCTAAACATATGTGTTTACATTCTCAAGTTTTCTGAGGCTCTGTTTGTTGTCCATTTTTTTTCACCCTTGTTCAGGTTTTCTGATCTTTACTCACATGTCTTCAGGGTAATGATCATTTTCCGTCAGTTCATCAGTTCATCTCTATTCCTGATGCTTTCTGGTTAATTTGTCACTTTGGTCATTCTATTTTTTAACTGCAGAATTTTCGTTTGGTTCTTTTACATAGTATGTATCCCTTTGTCACCAAACCTTCCCTTAATTCTTTTATTTATTTTTTATTAAATCATCGCTGTGTACATTAATGCAGTCATGGGGTACAATGTGCTGATTTTATATACAATTTGAAATATTTTCATCAAACTGGTTAACATAGCCTTCATGGCATTTTCTTAGTTATTATGGTTTCCATCAGTTCTTGGAACATATTTATATCATTGACCAAGTCTTCAAAGCCCCATTCTGTCTACTGCTTTTCCTTGTGTATGGCCCACATAGACATTTTTTGCATGTCTTCTCATTTTTTAGTGACTAGTGAACATTGTAGATGGTATCAATATATTGTAACATCTCTGGATCTGTTATGGAGGATTACTGTTGTTACTCGATTGGTCGTTTATTTGTTTAGTAACATGGCTGAATGATCTCTGTGAATCAGTTACCTTGTAGTGTGCAGTTTCTGATATCTCCACCCAGATGATTTTCCTTTTTTTAACCTTTTACCTCGGCTGCTTACTGATAAGCTCCAATCAGTATAAGCCACTTACTGGTCAAAGGGTAAACCCTCTAAGCCAATGAGACCTTGTATTGTTGGACATGTTTGTAGCTTGCAGGTTACTATCCCTATTCAAAGTGTTTATGTGTTTGTGACCAACATTCAACCTTGGACACTAACTTGGAGGTTACTTTTCTGGTTCCTCTTAGGAGCTCAGGCCATTGCGCATGGATATTCTCCCAGATTGCCAGAAGAGAGAACCATTTATTTCTAAACCTGGCTTTCAAGGATCACTCTTGGGTCAGAGTACCTTGTTAGTCAATGTTTGGTCAGGAGTTGAATTTAAGCCATTTGTCCTTCCTACTGATGGATCTGTGTGAAGCTTAGAGAATACTTCTGAGTATGTCCCATGTCCTGTTATGATTGGTCCTGAGTGAGTATAGCCAAAAGCATGTGCACAGTCTTCCTGAATCCCAGGTTTGATGGTGATTCTCTTCGTGGATATATATTTTTTCCTCATTGTCACTATTAACTTCTGACTGTTCCCCTGTTTTGCCTCATGCTTTTTGTCATGGAACACCAACCTTCCCTTGACTATTCTCCACTAAAATAGTCATTGTTTACATTAATTCTTCTAGGCATGGAATTCCCCATGGGCTTTTATTATAATAAAAATAACAGTAGTAGTAGTAGTAATATAATAAATATCCTCAGATAGAGCTGCTGAGCTTCCTGGATGGGAACTGAAATGTGGAAACTCAGGGTTCATGGTTGTACCAATCTGCAATGGAGTTTTTATCATTAGACATAGCTGGATGGCATGGGTCGTGACTCAAATACTGCAGACGCTCCCTTTCTCACTGAGATCTATGAGCTTTTCCTTGGGAACATTTCTTCAATTGTCATGTGCTCTTAGACAATTTTTATAGTATAAATAACTGCTTTTATTAAGGTTTTCAAAAGCAAAATTTCTGCTTTGCTAAGAAGAGTGTCCTCCAAGCTCCTGACCTGGCCATTCAGGAAGTCCTGCCACCTTTATGAGTCTTTGCATTTATAAGTCATGTAGAGAAGTGTGTTTATAGTGTATATGCACGACGTATGTGTACAATTGAATAGAAAGAATTTAGTACCCTAAGAACAGTAATGTTAGCAAAATAGAAAATTGGGTATAGTTGGAGAGACACATACTACTTTTCCATGAATCAGGCATTTCTGTTGATATAGTCTGTCACTCTCCAGGGTTATATGCCTTATTAAATTCCTGCCAGTCAAAATATTAAGTATGTAAATTCTAGGTCCATTCTAGCTGGTCCTTTCTCATCTGTTTCCAAGTTTGTGGTCTGATGTGTCATTTCCTATTAAAGTCTCTTATCTTCCTACTAAAATTCTGCTTATTACTTAAAGCACATTTCAAACACTATCTTTCTCATTTCCTTATTATGCCTTTGTACTCCACCTTCCTTCTCATATAACTTTATAGGGTATATGGTTCGGTTATCATGATTTTTTTCCTGCTAGATTATGAGTAACTCAAGGACAGAGAGTATGTCTTATTCTTTTTATTTTTCCTTAATGCTCTACAAAGTAACTGACACATAGAATGAACTTGATGGAAGTTAATCACTCTTTAATGAATATATTCCACCATAACATCTGGCAACTGAAATCACTTCTTTAAGGCTGTGCCTATGTACATTGAACATTTCATGTAAATGAAACTCTGTAATCCATAAGGGACTCAGAGGAAGTATATTGTCTTGAGCACTTGGGTTTATGGGGCATAAGATATATGCAGTTGAGAGTATGAAAAAAATAATTTGAATTTCTGACTCACAAAAAAGCAATGGCTATGGGAACTAATTTTTCTGTAGGATTTTCTCTTTTCTAAGCAGTATACTTAGACTTACCTATTTATTTTTTATAATAACCCAGGGATTTATTTATTATTTACATTTTACAGAATGAAAATGTAAGGCATGGAGCTATAAGTGATTTTCCCGATGTTCAAAACCTGGAGTTAGTGGAGCTAGGACTCAAAGTCAGGCCTGATCCAAAGTGTGGCATTCCTAAATTTTAATTTCTGTCACTATAATAAAACTATTTTAAATTAATAATCCTATAAGTGGTAATGCTTTTTACCTCTATTTTCCCTGTGTGGGTCATCTTAAAAATCAATGGTATGTTAGATTGACTGGATCTTTCTGTCTCATGAGATATTGTCATATATGCCTAGACAGGGTCAGGGGTGTGACTAATAACACCTAATGCCTGTAAGGAAAACCAGAAAGCCTGCCTGGAATTCCTGTGGAAATAGCTTTTCACATCTTGGAAGGAGTCAGAGAGTGTTGCCAAATAGCTAATATGCAGACCTGTCTTTGAAGAACGGTGCTAGATAATGACCTCCTAGCAGAAACCATTTATATTTAGTTTCATGTTAAATGCAGCATGTTATCTTTGTAAATTTTCACCTTCCTCTCCCCCCGCCCCAATAACAGATAGCAGCTATTTGGATAATACTTTATCTGGGTGAAGTGGAGTACCTTAATTATACTAGATTCTCTGAAAAAAAAATCACAGTGTTATATAAGTGGCAAAGTATATAGAAACACTTTATAAAGATTCCCTGTGTAATGGAAAATTATGTATTTGTTTCAGACAAACAACTAGAATTCAGACTAACGGACCATTGATTTGAAATCAACATGATCTGTTTCTTAGTGGGGAATACCACATATGCAATACATCACTGTGTGCTCTAGTGACTTTGTAGAGCAGGGATGTAGTCTATAAATTAACTTGTTCATAGAACTTACACAGCACAGTGTTAAATATAGTCGGTTGCTCGGGAAAGAGCCACATGATCCTTCTGACCACTGGTGTTCTTCCTAAGACTTCTCAAGGGAAAGTCCTTTAATATGTGGCTTCCTGTCATTCCCATGACCAATAAATCAGGCCAAGAAATCAGGCCATTCCACGGCAGGCATCAGAGTTTAACAGCATGGGCCTTGGAACCAGACAAAGTTAAACTAGAGCCTTGTCTTTACCTACTGCTAACAGCATGGCATTGGATAAATTACTAATGCTCTCTAGACCTTAGGGTCTTCATTTTAAAATGGAAACAGTAACATCTAGCTCCTTGATTTGTTGGAGGGGTTAAACAAAATGATGAATGTTTAACAATAAATAAATAAATGATCCTTAGTTAAGATTCTATTTACAGTGCTGTGCTGAGAAATATTCAGAAACAGCTCTTGGGTTCAGCACAGGGAAAAGGCCAGACAGAGGGGATGCACTTCTGATGGCACAGGATCAAGAGTGGCAGTGCAATTCGAAATCTCCTATTTCTTACTTTCAAATCTTACAATGTCATTGTAATTGGTTTCTCCAAACTCAGGAAGAAGGGAGAAAAAATAAGCAAGAGAACATAGTTCTATTGATACGGGATCATTCTATTTAAAAAGATTAAATTTAAAAAATTTTAAACTTAAGACAAAAAACTTTAAATGAGATATGAGCAAGAGATTTCTGAGAATGCTAGTGGAAAAAAATCCCAGGTGAGATTTGGAATTATTAAGGAATTTTAATAGTAAGCTAACAAATATTGATCTACCTCCCCAGAATCTAAGGGAAATTAATCGTGGACCCAAAAAAAAAAAAGAGGAAAATCTAGGACAGGGACACTTCTAGACAACTGAATGAGGATATGAAGGTTACTGCCTTAGATATCAGTTTTTCTTTAATCTTTCCTTTTTTCTTTATTTCTGTTTTTTTTTTTTTTTCAGTTTTTGTCTGGGGCTGTGTTTGAACCCACCACCTTCATTTATGGGGCCAGCGCCTTACTCCTTTGAGCCACAGGCACCACCCCAGTTTTTCTTTTTCTTTCAGCACTTTGTATGCATCATCCCATTCTCACGTGGTTTACAAAGTTTCTGCAGAGAAATCCATTGTTAATCTGATGGAGGAATTCCCTATAAGTGGATAGGTGTATTTATCTTGCTTTTTTCTTTTTAGAATTCCATCTTTGTCTTTGACAGTGTTGTTATAATGTGCCATGAAAAGGTACTTTTTGCTTATCACCTGTTTGTTAATCTCTGAGTTTCCTGTAATTAAATGTTTAAATGTCATTCTATATTTCAGAAGTTTTAGCTATTATTTAATTAAGTAGGTTTTCTAATGCTTTCATTTTTTCTTTGCCTTCTAGGACACCCAAAATTTGAATATTTGGTCACTTTATGGTGTCCCTTATTTTCATACAGGCTTTGGTCATTCTTTTTTAAATTTTTTTCTTTATTTTTGTCTGACTTGGTTATTTCAAAAGGCCTATCTTCAAGCCTGGGGATTCCTTTTTCTGTTTGATCTGCTCTATTATTAAATCTTTTGAGAGGATTTTGTATTTCAATCAATGAGTTCTTCATTTCCAGAATTTCTGTTCAGTTCTTTTTTCAAGATATCTAACTCTTTGGTAAGTTTCTTGTATCATATCTGAATTCTTTTATGTTTTCTTATATCTCACTGAGCTTGATGTTTAATATCATTACAGTAGAACCTCCAAAGTTTACCATCTCCCTGTGTTGACCACTTCCCTCAGTAAACCTAATTTTCATATATCTGACACATTCCACATGGACTCAGTGTACAGTAGGCCTGCTTCCTTATGTTGAGCACCTCTATATGTCGACCAGTTTGTTATAGTTCCTTGGAGGATCAACTTACAAAAGTTATACTATACTTCATATTTTTTATCCAGTATTTCATAAATTTCTTCTTGATTAGAATCTGTTCTGGAGAATTACTGTGCTTCTTTGAGGGAATCATGTTTCCTTATATTTTTTCACGTGTCTTATGTCTTTACATTGATACCTGCCCATCTGGTGTAATGGTCACTTCTTCCACATGTTTGAATTTGCACTCCTGGGGTAGAGCTGTTCCTGAAGATGTGTCCATGGTATTAGTGGGGATGTCCTTTGACTTTGATGCTGCCTGTGTGCAGTAGTGTGGGATTCATCCAATTTCTTTGTTGTAAACAGCATCAATGGTGTCTCTAAAATCCTCAGTGGATTAGGTTGCAATTGTTAATGGAGGCTATGGTGAAGTTTTCCTGGAGATATGGAAGTCAGGTGAGCCTGTTGTCAGACTCCTTGATGGCAGTGATTAGCCTCGTTGCCTGTTGAACACCAGAATAGCAGACACTGCTACTAGTTATATGCATTCAGGTATGCCAATTCTTAGGCCTCTAAGCAGCTTACTCAGGTACCAGCAGTGGCATTGGTGTGCTGGTCTGGTGAATGGGTTCTTAGTCCTCTGGGTAGTATGGTCAATCGCTATAGCAGTGAGACTAATCTCTGGGTCCCAAGTGGTCTGAGTTTATTTTGCAGTATCTGTGATGTGCTGAGCAGGCTGGTCCTCAGCCCCACAGGTGGCATGTATGGGTTGGTGCCTGCTGTGATAGAACAGCAGCTTGGGTTAGCCGAACTTCAGTCCCTGGGAGGAGTGCTCATGTCCCTTTAGTGCTAGGCTAGGAAGGTCCCCAGACGCTGATGGTGTATTTAGGCATAGGGAGGGTTGAAGCTAGGCCAGGCCAACCTGTCCTCAAGTATCCCAGTGGTACATGTAGTCACTAGTGTGGTAGAGAGGATAGGGTGATTCCCCCAGGCTCAAGACAGAGTAGTCATGTGGAGGCAGCAGGGGCTACACTACACACCTGCCACTGGGGATAAATGAAGGAAAATAGACTTTTACAGAAAGAAACTCTCAGAGAATTTATTCCACTAGGGCAGCCCTTCAAGAAATGTTTCCAGGAGTCCTACATGTGGAAGTGAAGGACTGATATCTATCATCACGAAAATGCACAAAAGCATAAAGTCCATTCATAGAGCAAACATAGAAATAAGGAAGAGAAAGGATTAAAAAATTACCACTGCAGAAAACTCTAAAGCACAGTGATGAACAGTAAGAGAGAAATAAAAAAAATGGATGTACAAAATAATCAGAAACTAATTCATAAAATTATAGGAAGATACCCTTACAAATCAATAATAACCATGAATATAAATAGATTAAATGTTACACTTAAAAGATTACGGACTGGCTGAATCGATAAAACAAACATGACCTAACTACATGCTCCTTGCAGGTACTCATCTCACCTCTAGAGACATGTATAGACAAAATAAAGAGATGGAAAAATGCTTTTCATGTAAACAGAAACCATAAGTAAGCAGAAGTGGCAATACTTATATCAGATAAAACATGCTTAAAAAAATAAAACAGTAGAAAGAAGGTCATTATGTACTAATAAAGGGATAAATTTAGCAGAGGCCAAAACAATTCTAAACAGATATGTCCTCCAACTGGAGCACCCAGATATATAAAGGAAATATTAGATTGAAAGAGAGAGAGAGAGATTGCAATACAATACTGGTTGGGAAAGTCACTACTTCACTCTTAGCATTAGATAGATGATGTGGATGGACAATGAAGAAGGAAAGATTGGATTTAAACTACACTTTGGACCAAATGGACTTAACATTTACAGAGCATTTCATTCCATAGAAAAATGTACCTTCTTCTACAAACCACTACAAGAATGTTCTCTAGAATAGATGATATATTAGGACACCAAACAAATTTCAAAAAATAAAAATGACATCAAGTATCTTCTCGGACATGCTCAAGGACCACTGCATTAAGGAGAAAATTAAGAAGGAAATAAGATAACTTCTTGTAACATATACAAATAAAAACACAAAATATCAAAAACCTATGGTATACAGGAAAAGTATGCTAAGAGGGAAATTTGTAGCAATAAATATGTGTCAAAAAAGCAGAAAGTTTCCAGATAAACTATCTAATGATACACATCAAGGAATTGGCAAAGTAATAACAAAGGAAACGCAAAACTGGTAAGAGGAAATATATGATAAAGATAAGAGAAGACTAAATGAAATCAGACCAAAACAACAATTCAGAGCATCAACAAAATGAAAAGTTTTTTGAAATAAAATTCATAGACCACCAGTTAGACTAACCAAGAAAAAAAGAGAAATAACTAATGTTATTTTTCCCAGAAATAGAAAAAATTATCCTAAATTTGTATGTAGCCAAAAACGAACACAAAATAGCCAAAGTAATTCTGAGCAAAAGGGACAAAGCTGGAGGTATCACACTATCTGACCTTAAAATATATTACAAGGCCACAGTAGGCAAAATAGAATGACCTAAAAACTGATAACATGGGTCAGTGGAACAGAAGAGAATGCAGAAATAGTCCCTCGTGTATATACTGCCAACCAATGTGCAGCACAGGTGCTAAAACACACCTTGGGAAGAAAAAGCACACTCTTCAATAAATGGTGCAGGGAAATTGGATCCCTGTACACAGAATAAAACAGGTTGCCTATTTCCCACCATATTCAGAAACCAACTCAAGATGGATAATGACTTAAATACAATATTCCAAACTATAAAACTACTGGAAGAAAATGAACAGGGAACATTTCTAGACATTGGGATAAGCAGGATTTTATTACTAAGATTGCAAAGGCACAGGCAAAACAAAACAAATAGATAAATGGAGCTATATTAAACTAAAAAGCTTCTGAATAATGAAAAAAAGCACAGAGTGAAGAGACAACCTGTTGCATGGAAGAAAATATTTGTGAACTATTTATCTGACAAAGGTCTGATATCTAGAACATATTAATGAAAAAAATCCAAACAACCCCATAGTAAAAATATAAATAATCCCATTAAAATGTGGGCAAAGGACACAAATGAACATTTCTCAAAAGAAGACACAGAAATGATGGCCGGGCATGGTGGGCTAACCCCTGTAATCCAAGCACTCACGAGGGGCGAGGCCAGTGGATTGCCTGAGCTCACAGGTTCGAGACCAACCTGAGCCAGAAGACCTTGTCTCCAAAAATAGCCAGGCACTTGTAGTCCCAGCTACTTGGGAGGCTGAGGCAAGAGAACTGCTAGAGCCCAAGAGTTTGGGGTCACTGAGAGCTGTGATGCCAGGGCACTCTATCAAGGGCAACAAAGTGAGACTCTGTATCCAAAATAATAATAATAATAAAAGACACACAAAAGACTGTTGAGTCTATGAAAAAAAAATCTTCAGCCTCACCAATTACTCAGAAAGTGTAAAAAGAAAAAAAGGCAAAAATCATGGAAAGATATCATCTTGCCCTAGTTAGAATGGCTATTATTAAAAAGTTAAAAAATAACGGATATGTTGAAGATGTACAGAAGAGGGAACACTGATACATTATTGGTTGGAATGTAAATTAGTATGGCCAGTGTGGAAAACAGTATGAAGATGTCTATAAAAACCAAACAATGGAAGTATCAAACAATATGGCAACCCCAGTACTGGATATTTCTCTAAAGGAACATACAGTAATGTCAACAGCAAAGATATGGATTAAGCCTAAAGGAGAGAGAGGGAGGGCAAGAAGGAGGGCAAGGAAGGAGGGAGGGAGGAAAATACAGCTCCTTTCATGAAGAAACTCATAGTCTATGGAGCATGCTTTAAAAATCTTACCTAGATAATAATTTTTAAAGTGCTAGTTATTAGACAGATTAGGAAGGTGGCCATCAGTATTCATGACTTAATTATTTCATAAAATTCAATGTGCACAAAAATCTTCTTCAGTTGGTATTCAAATGTAGACTCTGATTCTGTGGATAGGGTTCCTGCCCAGATTACGTATTTTCTAACAAGCTCTGAAATGATACTGATACTGATTCTGGAAACCCACATAGAGTGACAGGATACGTTGGCCCCAGCTTACCACCAATGAAGAGTTTATTCACTTCATTGCAGTTTAGTTCCTCATAAAAACCACTATTATATTTGGGGTAGCAATTTTTAAACATGGATGCATACTGAAATCTAGTCAGCTTAAAAAAATTACTGCTACTTGGATCTTTTCTCATCCCCTTTCCTAGATTTTATTATCATTGACCTGGGGGATGATTAGGGTATCAGAATTTTTAGAAAAGCTTCAGGTGTATTAAATTTCTACTGCTGCTACAGTTTACCACAAGCATAGTGACCTAATACAAATTTAATATTTTACAGATTGTAGGTCATACGTCACTGGGCTAAGATTGACATGTGAGAAAGTAAATTTACGTCTGCAGTCTCTAGAGGAAAATTCATGTTCTTGTTATTATCTTAATATTTCCAGTTTCTGGAGGCTACTGGCTATCCTTGGTTCATGGCCTACTTACCCCATCTTCAAAGCCAGGAAGTCAGACCAAGTTTTCCTTAAGCTGCTGCCCCTGTTTTAATAATCACTCTTTCACTTTTGAGGGTTCTTACAATTACACTGGGCTCACCCAGGTAGTCCAGGGTAATCTCCCCATTTTAAGGCTAGCTGAGTAGCAACTTTAATTCCATCTGCAACCTTAATTCCTCTTTGCATGTGACAACAGTCTTGCAGGTTCTAGAGATGAGAAGATAGCCGTGGTGGGGGCTATCTTCTGCCTACTACACCAGGTAACTTTACTGTGTAGTCAAGGATAGAAGCCAGAATAAAGCTTGGTCTGTTGTCACTTAAATTGGACTCAAAGGCACAATGAAAAATGATCCAGTGACATTAGGAGAAAGGTAGATAAACTTCTGTGCTTGTCTTATGTTGTTCACCTTCATAATACATGTGTACTTCCCTCCCAGGGAAATAAATTCCCTTCTTTAATTTACCTCCTTTTTAATATGTTCTATGTTCCTGTTAGATATGTAGGATATAATATTAACAGAGGCAGAAAGGTCCTGTGTAAGGAAAACGGGTGGTGAGGGGAGAACCTGCAAATACCATTGGTATTTGTGAATTATTCACACACTGTGAGTTGAACTTTTCCATTTTGTTCTTTTCGGTTACGATTGTCACCCTTTTCTTTGCCTTTGGCCACTGCCTCCTCTGAGATAGTTGATAAATCTCTTAAATGTCAATACCCTGGGCACAGAAAACCTCATTGTGACACCTAAGCTTTAAAGTGACAATCCAAAGGAAAAGGTGATACTGAAAGAGTATTGAATCCCCTTGTTATTAATGCAGACCTTATTATAATCAGAATGCAAATATAGTTGTTCTCAGTAGTCTTAGCCTTCAAAATTCCATATAGCAGGGTGGACAGTTAACTGTGATAGCAGAGAGGTAGAGTTACACTGTAGTGAAAGCAACCAATGATTCACATCTGCATATTTGCCTGCAAAATTAGTGAGTAAAAATGTAAAGTGGGAAAAAAGGACAAGATAATTTCAAACTTCCAAATACAGGGACAACTAATTACTTAGATAAAGAGTCAATATATGATATCTCATAATTAGCTTTTTAATATTTTCTTAACGATTCTCATTCTAGTATAACTTTCTAGAAGCCCAAATAATGGACCCGTAGATAATTGGCAAACCAGAAGTAAGCAAAGAAGACTAATTGGGAAATATCCAAGGAAAACAGATTTTGACAGTGATCTGTAGTTTAGAAATGACTGTTGTCAGGATTCCCTTCCTGACCTTCCAAGTCTGGGTTAATTGATCCTCATATAATTCCGTCAGAGTCTTTACTAACCTGCAGCTGTCTTTTTAATACTCTGCCTTCCCACTGCTTATGAACACAGAAGTCTCATGGGCTTCTTCACCAGCATGTCCTTTGTGTCTGGCACATAGAGATCAGTTCATTAAAATTTGAATGAACAAATACATACATTTATATTCCAAAGCTGTTTGACTGAAGTCACAAACAGAATAAAACACAAACTGCAAGTTTAGTTTGACAATGCCAAAAATACATATATTTTTTAAATCGAAAAGACTGTCAAGGGCTTATTCTTGTGGCTAGAAAAATAAATACCAGCAAGGTCAGATCCTTGTTTTTCAGGTGCTCACGCTTTCAGGCAAGAGACAGACCCATAAACAGGATGATACGATATGCCCTGGTAAGTGTGGAAGAGGTGGACACAACATGTTCTGATTGGAAAAAGGAAAGTGCCCAATGTACCTTACAAGAGTAAAGAAGTATTAATACTTCAAGGCAGACCTCCTGGAAAAGGCGACTTTAAAACTGAATCCTGATGCACAGTGGCATTTAGCCACTCATGTGATGAGTTGAAGAAATATATTGTAGGCATTAGAAGTGGCACACACAACTGTCTGGAAAAGGGTGAAGAACAGATAGAATGAGGAGTGCAAATAGGATGTGTCGTAAAAAGCAGCTGCACTGGAAGCTATTAATTTTTTAGGCATATTATTGCTTGTTTATTAAGAAGGTACACACAGGTTGGTGCCTGTGGCTCAAAGGAGTAAGGCCCTGGCTCCATATGCCAGAGGTGGCAGGTTGAAACCCAGCCCTGGCTAAAAACTAAAAAAAAAAAAAAAGAAGGTACACACATACCAGAAAGGGAAATGTCTCAAAGGACATAAACCTAGTCAGTACTTTTTATTTTTTTGATTTAATTTTTTTTCTGACTCAGTACTTTTAAACAAGTTTCAATTATGATCCACTGTAAGAAATACATTTTGCATTTATGAGTCAGTGGATGCATGTAGCTGAAACAATATAGTTAACTAACCATATTTGTATTTTCTCTGGTGTATTCTGATATATTTAACCTATTTCCCCCCCTTTTTACTGTATTATCCTGTTCTTTTCTACCCAATTCTGCTTTATTTTAATTCTATCCCTCTTCTCCTTTCTCCTTTTTCATTTTCCTTTTCTTTTAATTTCAGATTAGTATGAGTGTGCAAAAGTTAAGATTGCATTGTTTTCATTAGTAAAGGTCAAGTTGTAGTTCAGCCTTTTACTCAGGGGTTGTGCTCAATACCCTTAAATGTGCACATTAGGTGAGAACCTGCCAATCTCCCTCCAGGAAGTTATTGATTTTAAGTGAGCTGGCTGAGCAGGATGCCAAGCTGAGCTCCATTTTTAGTATCAGGGATTAATCACACTGTACCTACATATATCAGAGTTATATAGCATTTATTATGGTGTGGATATTCCTCTCTCTCATTACAATCAACAGCCTTAGGAAACTATTGCAATTTTTGGTAAGGCTATTTGGAAGAACTATATTGGCACCACTGTGGGGTTTGCACTAAATTTCACTGAAGTGATATCATGTGTGTTCCAAGAGCAACAACATAAACTAAGAACTTGTTATAAATGACATTCCTTGAGACCCGTCCCAGACTTACTATACCAAAAACTCTGAGATCGTCTTTAAAACATGTCCTGCATGTGATTTTGTACATGCTCAAGTTTGAAAAAAACAGGGTGTTAAATAACAACTTTATAGGAAAACTTGTTAACTTCTTATCACTGGTATCATTAGCATGGGTGATAGTGGTGGTGGTGGAGTGGTGTGTACAACATTATAAAAAGGCTCTGTTTTGGCAAATCTGTTTGTATTTAGGACAACATAATATTTATATATATATATTTTTCCCTTCTACCTTTGTGCTCAAGAGTTTCTCACAGACTATACTGCCAGACAAATCAAATTTAAAGAGGAGTCCTTTTATTGAAGAGTTGGCCGGTGACTGTCTCAGTGTCCCAACATGGGGTTTCTGAGAACAGCCCAGAATCTGTAAGGGGTTGGATTTTTAAGGCTTGGTTTGCATCCTAGTTGGCACCACAGGCTGCCCAGGTGCACCTGAGTAGGTTCAGAAGCATGGTATAGAAGCAGAATTTTGCGGTTAGTTAGTCATACATCTTTGTTTCAGTACTTTCCCACGTGGAATTTCTTAAAGGTCAGTCAAGGGACAGTTGGTACCTCCTGGTCTGTTTCTCAGGGAGTTAGTCAAGCAAGAAGTCAGTGAGTACTTTCCCATTTATCTTGGAAGTGAAACAGACTTATTCCATTTTGTTGAGGGCTTGGGGCTCAGAAATTTGCCAGAAGTTAACTGGTATTTCCCCACCTTAGTCTAGGCCTAATACTAATGTTTCAGAGAAATCATGGTTTTCTCCTCATATTCCCATCTTAGAGTAATGGAGCAACTCTGAGAATGAAGAACTCTGAACAGCTCTGATGCAATTGTTCCATTGTAACATCAGAGACATAGTTTAGGTTAAAACATTAGTGTAATATTTCCTTAGAACTTGTGAAATTTTCTCCACTGAGATCTTGCAGTGTTAGTAGGAAGAAAGAATTTTGATCTAGTTTAGTTACATTGGAGATTTATTTTACTTGATAATAAATTTTACATTTTTAATTATCAGTTTAGTTGATAATCCAGTTACCCAGCTATTAGTCAGAACTACTATTGACTTCTTACACTGCTAATTAAAATTTAGTTTTGCAACTTGTTATTGTCTTGAAAATTCTATAGATATGACAGAAAATATTTCTTTTTTTTCTTTCCTTCTACTCTTATTCTACTTGGAAGAATTAATCAGAGGCAACTTTTTTTTTTTTCATGAATTATCCTACAAATTGTGTGGACATTGCTGCCATTGCTATACTTAGTGATTTTGAAAATATTTGGTGGATAGTTATATATTTTTAAGACACACAGCATGACCAGGATCTCAACTGGCACCAGTGTGGACACTAAAACAGAGTCAAAGAGAAAATCTGCTTCATCCCAGCAGGGATAGGCAGGCTATGAAAATTTTCACTGAATAAACAAGTTACCAGAATATTCTTTTGAACGTATCCTTCATTCTTGAACCACTGTGTTTAAACGTAGCTCCAGACTGCTTCCTATTTCATACAACCAAAAAGTTTGAAAGAAGTTCAAGAGTTTGACTATCCCAATCACCCAATTCTTATTACAAGGCTAATACTGTTTGCTTAGAATATTTCTAACATTTGTTATAAATGGTATGCTTCACAATGATTCCAAATCACTTCTTTTCAAAGTACTTTGTACATTCCTCAGAACAGTAATTCTTTGTTGATGTGTGTGGCAGAGAGGGATGGGAGAGCCCACAGGTCAAATGAATTCATTAATGCACAGTGCTGCAGATCATTCTGGGAGATATATAAAGCATATTAACATATTAAAGACTTTAATAGATTGTGAAATTTACTTGATAATAGTGTTCAACACTTTTGAACAAGTCCTTTAACTTTAAAAGTAACTATTATAAGCATACTTTAAAAATGCTCTTTCAAAAGGTTTTTTCATTAGAGTTGATGGTTTCTTCATAGTTATTCATAGAAAAGTCATTCTCCATTCCTAATAAATTAATTGAATGATGAAGTTTATTAAGCAGAATAAATATTTTGCTTTTGTTCTCTATAAAGTACTCTAACATTTATTTTGATATGAAATATTCTGCCGGAGGGCAGTAACAAGATGCCCAACTGGAAACAGCTTTCCACAGAGGCTCCTGTCCAGAAGGAGAGTTAAAGGACAGAAGTTCAGCAAGTAAGCTGACGTGTTGGAGTTGAGCCAAGAGAGAAGGTTGGAGAACACATATCAACCCTGCTCAGGAGACCTGCAACCCCAAGGATACAAACCAAAGGTACAAAACTCATTGCCAAGCAGAAGGGCATCCCCTCCCCCACAAGAAGTGCTCAAAGAATACTCCATACAAACAAGCGAGCAGAGTTTAGACGTCCTCCCATTTTATTCCATGGGAGAGACCCTCTAAAACCCAGACCTTCTTTCCCTACTAGGGTGCCATGGCACTCTCCTGCCACGCATAAAACTATATAAAACCGTATATATTCTCTACCTGCAATTCTGAACCCCAGTACTCCCCTCCACTCTCACCCTGAGGTATGGAAGCTTGTTCCCCATGGAGTCCAGATTCTTGGGCATTTTCTCAAAAGGTGTGGACAGGGCAGGGGCTCTTGCTGGTCAGTGCTATTTCTACAGCGTGGGAGTAAGGAGAAGATGGTCAACTGAGAGGGAACCATACAGGAGCAGTGGTGCCCCAAGGCACAGAGCAGCAGCCCCAGCGGTGGGAATAATAGGGCTTATGCCCTATCCCTATCTCCTCTGGGGCTATTTCGGACAGACACTCCCTGTCTCTCTGGGCAACTAGAGGAAGTCGGGCATCTTCTCCACTGGCAGCCACTGGTGGAACAGATCTGGGAGAAAAATACAGGCCACATGAGTAAAGGGTAGGCCTGCGGCAGTAGCAGCTTGGGCAAAGCCAGAACTAGAATATGCACAAACACCCAGACTCCCAGGGCAGGGCTAAGCCACAGGACTGTTTTACTGAGCCTAAGACACACTCAGCCCTCAGGGGATCATAGGTGAGACAAAGGCAGGCAGGCAGAGGCTGGAACTGACAGCTGAGTGTGAGCTCTAACTGTGCCCCCACCCCTGAGACCAAACAGCACAGAGTTGCTGAGTTGCAGTTTCTGTGACATCAAACAGCATCTGATCCACAGGGAAATATAGCAGGGACAGAAAGAAATTCTGTGAAGTTGTTCTATTTTTCCAGCAACATCAATCAGGGGTGCAGCTGAAACTGAGTGAACTGCCCCAGCCTCCATTAAGCAACTGAGGTTGTCATTGTCAGGCCCCACCTCTCCCTGCTGGTTAGTGGCAGAGAGTGGAGGTCTGGCTGAGGAGACATAGATCTCCCTTTGAATCAGGGAGGCGCAAACCCCTGGAGCATCCACTCATTGGAGGGAACTGCATAACAGCCCTGTGGGGTTACCTGTGACTGGGTGTGACAGAGGGGCAAGGTGGGGAAGGATGCATCAACCTTCCCAGACTAATTTATTTGCTGGGTGAGTCCTTCTCACCTCACAGAGCACTGGAAGGAGTCATACTTGAGCTGCCAGCAGATCCCTGCTATCTAGATGCTGAAGACCTTTTGAACTCTACCACCTAAGACCAGTGCTGACTGGTCAATTGATTTGGACCTCTTGAACTGGGCCAATCACCTGAGGACTATCCAAAGTGGTACCCTGGCTGTGTGGTTGTAGGAAGGTTTGATTTTTCCTATTCCAATTGTTGCCTGTGGGGGGCGGGGTGACTTAATTGCTGTTATTTCTCCACAATTGAGACTTCAACCCAGAGTAACTGATTCACTAGGGTAGGACTGAGAACAGTTGAAAAGCAAGACAGAGCCACTTAGCCCCACCACACCAAGCAGACCCACAGTTTCTCAGGCTGTAGCACTGTAGGGGTGCTTGGAAAAACTCTAGGGGAAAAGGTATAGACATCATTCTCAGCTTTTGGGCAAAGGACTGGTTAATCACTACTCCTGGAGCCCCCCACTCAACTTCTCCTTCTCTGTTCATCTAGCCAAATGGTGTAAAATTATCATGGGGCAGAATCAGCAGAAAAACTCCAGTAATATTAATAACCAGAATAGATCAACTGCCCAAGGAAGGATACAGCAGATACAATGGAAGATCCCTTTCATAAACAGATGGCTGAGATGTCAGAAATCGAATGCAGAATTTGGATTGCAAATAAGACTAATATAATAGAGGCAAAGTTGGGATTAGACATTCAAGGAGCATTTCAAAATTGTCTCAAGAGTTCAACAAATTCAAGGGCAAAATCACCAAAGATTTTGACAAATTGAGACAAGATTTTACAGCCCTCAAAGATCTGAGAAATACAGTAGAATCCCTCAGTAACAGAATGGAGCAAACAGCATAAAGGATTTGTGACCTTGAAGACAAACCTTTTGAATGCTCCCCAACTCTCAAAAAGGAAGAGAAAGGGAGGGGGAAAATGGATTATTCCCTCAGAGAGCTCTGGGATATTTTGAAGAAAACTAATATTCACCTTATAGGAATCCCTGAAGGCAATGAAGTTGCTTTGCAAAGCACAGAGGATCTTCTTCATGAGATTATGAAAGAGAACTTTCCAGACATGCCAAGAGAGTCTGAAATTCAGATAGCTAACAGTTTCAGAACCCCAGCACAACTCAGCCCAAATAAGACATCCTCCAGGTACATCATAATTAACTTCACTAAAGTTAATATGAAAGAGAAAATTTTGAAAGCAGCTAGACATAAGAAAACCATGACTTATAAGGGGAAGAACATTAAAATGACTGCAGATCTCTCTGCTGAAACCATTCAGGCTAGAAGAGGGTGCTCATCAAATTTTAATCTCCTAAAACAAAATAACTTTCAACCCAGGATCCTATATCCTACTAAACTGAGTTTCATTTACGATGGAGAAATTAAATACTTTAATGACATTCACATGTTGAAGAAATTTGCCATAACTAAACCAGCTCTCCAGGATGTTCTCAGACCTATCCTCCACAATGACCAGTGCAATCCTCCACCACAAAAGTAAATTCACTCAGAAACTTTTGATCAATTCCAACTTCCACAGGGGCAAAAGGATTAAAAATGTCCACTGGACTTTAGAAAAACTCGATACCCAAAATTTTACCAGGCTTATCAATATTCTCAATTAATGTGAATGGCTTAAATTGTCCTCTAAAGAGGCTAGACTGGCTAACCAGATACAAAAACTCAGGGCAGATATATGCTGCATACAAGAATCTCATCTTACTTGAAAGAGAAATATAGACTCAGGGTGAAGGGATGATCATCTATATTCCAGGCAAATGGAAAGAAGAAAAGCAGAAAAGCAGAAAAAAGCAGGTATTGCAATTTTATTCACAGATACAATAGGTTTTAAACCAACAAAAGTAAGCAAGGATAAGGATGGTCACTTTATATTTGTTAAGGGCAATACTTAATACGATGAGATTTCAATTATCAATATTTATGCACCCAACCAGAATGCACCTCTATTTATAAGAGACACTCTAACATGCATGACCAACTTGATTTGCTCCAGCTCCATGGTAGTTGGAGATTTTAATACTCCTTTGGCAGTGTTGGATAGATCCTTTAATAAGAAGCTAAGCAAAGAAATTTTGGATTTAAACTTAACCATTCAACTTTTGGATTTGCCAGACATCAAGCGCATGGAACATACTCCCAAATCGACCATATCTTAGGTCATGGAATCCAACCTCAGAAATTTTAAAAGAACAGAAATTATTCCTTGCATCTTCTCAGACCATAATGGAATAAAAGTTGAACTCAGTAACAACAGGAATCTGCACACTCATTCAAAAAACATGGAAGCTAAATAACCTTATGCTGAATGATAGCTGGGTCAGAGATGAGATTAAGAAGGAAATTACCAAATTTTTGGAACAAAATGATAATGAATACACAAATTCTTAGAACCTCTGAGATACCGCAAAGGTAGTCCTAAGAGGGAAATTTATAGCACTGCAAGCCTTCCTCAAGAAAATGGAAAGAGAGGAAGTTAACAACTTAATGGGACATCTCAAGCAACTGGAAAAGGAAGAGCACTCCAACCCCAAACCCAGCAGAAGAAAAGAAATAACCAAAATTAGAGCAGAATTAAATGAAATTGAAAGGATTATACGACAGATCAATAAATCAAAAAGTTGGTTTTTGAAAATGTCAATAAAATAGATAAACCTTTGGCCAACCTAACCAAGAAAAAAAGAGTAAAATCTCTAATTTCATCAATCAGAAATAGTAAAGACAAGGGTGGTGCCTGTGGCTCAAGGAGTTGGGTGCCAGCCGCATATACTGGAAGTGGTGTGTTCAAACCCAGCTCTGTCCACCAACTGCAAAAATAAAATAAAATAATAACAAAGATGAAATAACAATGGACCCCTCAGAAATTCAAAAAATCCTTAATGAATATCACAAGAAACTTTATTCTCATAAATATGAAAATCTGAAGGAAATTGACCAATACTTGGAAGCACGCCACCTTCCAAGACTTAGCTATAAGGAAGTAGAAATGCTGAACAGGCTTATCTCAAGTTCTGAAATAGCATCAATTATACAAAATATCCCTAAAAAGAAAAGCCCAGGACCAGATGGCTTCATATACCAAACCTTTAAAGGGGAACTAGTACCTATACTATTCAACCTTTTCCAACCTTTTCCTAGAAAAAGAAGGAATACTACCCAATACATTCTATGAAGCAAACATCACCTTGATACCCAAACCAGGAAAAGACCCAACAAGAAAAGAAAATTATAGACCAATATCACTAATGAACATTGATGCAAAAATATTCAATATGATCCTAACCAACAGAATCCAGCAACACATCAAACAAATTATATACCACAACCAAGTGGTTTTTATCCCAAGGTCTTAAGGTTGGTTCAGTATCTGTAAATCTATAATAAATAAAAATTTGTTTATTCAGCACATAAACAAAATAAAAAACAAAGATCAGATAATTCTCTCAATTGATGCAGAAAAAGCTTATGATAATATACAGCATCTCTTCATGATAAGAACACTTAAGAAAATTGATATATAAGGGACATTTCTTAAACTGATAGAGGCCATCTTTAGCAAACCCACAGCCAATATTGTATTGAATGGAATTAAATTGAAATCATTTCCACTTAGATCAGGAACCACACAAGGTTGCCCATTGTCTCCATTGCTCTTTAACATTGTAATGGAAATTTTAGCCATCATAATTAGGGAAGAAAAGGCAATCAAGTGTATCCATATAGGGTCAGAAGAGATTAAACTTTCACTGTTTGCAGATGATATGATTGTATATCTGGAAAACACCAGGGATTCTACTACAAAACTCTTAGAAGTGATCAAGGAGTACAACAGTGTCTCAGGTTACAAAATCAACACTCATAAATCAGTAGCCTTTATATACACGCCAATAATAGTCAAGCTGAAAAAAATAGTCAAGGACTCTATTCCATTTGCCATACTGCCAAAGAAGATGAAGTACTTGGGAGTTTACCTAACAAAAGACGTGGAAGATCTCTATAAGGAGAACTATGAAACTGTAAGAAAGGAAATAGCTGAAAATGTTAACAAATGGAAAAACATACCATGCTCATGGCTGGGAAAAATCAACACTGTTAAAATGTCCATATTACTCAAAGCAATGTTTAATGCAATCCCTATTAAAGCACCACTGTCATACTTTAAAGATCTGGAAAAAATAGTATTTTGTTTTATATGGAATCAGAAAAAAACCTAGAATACCCAAGACGTTACTCAGAAATAAGAACAAATCAGGAGGAATCATGCTACCAGGTTTCAGGCTGTACTATAAATTTATAGAAATCAAAACAGCATGGTACTGGCACAAAAATAGAGAGGTAGATGTACAGAACAGAATAGAGAACCAAGAGATGAACCCAACTACTTATCTTCATTGATCTTTGATGAGCCTATCAAAAAACATTCAGTGGGGAAAGACTCCCTATTAATAAATGGTGCTGGGTGAACTGGCTGGCAATCTGTAGAAGACTGAAATTGGACCCACACCTTTCACCATTAACTAAGATAGACTTTCACTGGATTTAAGATTTAAACTGAAGACATGAAAACTACAAAAATACTGGAAGAAAATGCAAGGAAAACACTTGAATAAATCGACCTGGGTGAATATTTTATGATGAGGACCCCCTGGGCAATTGAAGCAACATCAAAAATACACTACTGGTACCTTATCAAACTAAAAAGCTTTTGCACAGCAAGGAACACAGCAAATAAAGCAAGCAGACAGCCCTCATAATGGGAGAAGATATGTGCAGGTTATGTTTCTGACAACGGTTTAATAACCAGAATCCACAGAGAACTCAAGCGTATTAACAAGAAAAGAACAAGTGAAACCATCTCAGGTGGGTAAGGGACTTGAAGAGAAACTTCTCTGAAGAAGACAGGCACATGGCCTACAGACATATGAAAGAATGCTGATTATCATTAATCATCAGGGAAATGCAAATCAAAACTACTTTGAGATATCATCTAACTCCATCAAGATTAGCCTATATCACAAAATCCCAAAACCAGAGATGTTGGCGTGGATGTGGAGAAAAGGGAACACTTCTACACTGCTGGTGGGAATGCAAACTAATATTTTTTTTTGGAAAAATGTTTGGAGATCACTTAGAGAACTAAAAATAGACCTGCCATTTAATCATATAATTCCTGTATTAGGTATATATCCAGAAGACCAAAAATCACATTATAACAAAGATATTTGTACCAGAATGTTTATTGCAGCCCAATTCATAATTTCTAAGTCATGGAAGAAGTCCAAGTGCCCATCGACCCATGAATGGATCAATAAATTTTGGTATATGTACACCATGGAATATTATGCAGCTTTAAAGAAGGACAGAGACTCTACCTCCTCCATGTTTACATGGGTGGAGCTGGAACATACTCTTCTTAGCAAAATGTCTCAAGAATGGAAGAAAAAGTATCCAATGTACTCAGTCTTACTATGAAACTAATTTATAGCTTTCAATGAAAGCTATAACCCAGTTATAGCCTGAGAATATGGGGAAAGAGGAAAGGTAGGGGAGGGGAGGGGGAGATATGGGTGGAGTGAGAGTAATTGGTGGGACCTCACCTACAAAGGTACATATGAAAGTTAATAAATGTAGAATATAAAAGTCTTAACACAATAACTAAGAAAATGCCATGAAAGCTATGTTAACTAGTTTGATGAAAATACTTCAAATTGTATATAAAACCAGCACATTGTTCCGCATGACTTGACTGCATTAATGTACACAGTGATGATTTAATAAAAAAAAAATTAAAAAAAGAAAAAAAAAGAAATATCCTGCCTGTACAAGGGAATAATCATTTCCATTTCTACATTTATAGGTTTATGTTTTCTCAGTATAGTACATTATATTAATATGCCATTTAGTCTGAAAGATGGGATTGTGCCTTTTTCTAAATGGGAGAAGCATTCATGAGAGATTTTATTGCTGATTATTATGCCATATTTCAATTTTTTTGAGTCATAATACTTATGACACTTATAAAACAGGAACATGGCAAGGTCATGACAAAGAACATTGATAATCTGGCAAACAACCTTTATTAAGTATCCATTATATTTCAAAAATTTCATCTCCCATTGGGATGCTGTTATTCTGTTCTGATGGGGCTTATAGTAAAGCTCTTACTAAATAAAGCTATAGTGTTTATAATTGGGTAGCTCAGAATTCCTTTATTGAAACTAATTTTTAACAAAGATAATGACAATTATATTTGTTCATTATATGCTTTTGTGTCAGCACTTGCTTGAGAATTCCCATGAAAATCTTGGGAGATAAGTATTCTTATTCTACTTTATAACTATGTAAACTTAAGATGCAATCTAAATTATTTACAATGTTATATCTAGCAATAACTGCTATTAACATTTTGATGTATAATTTCCACACCTTTTTCTATGCATCTACAGTATACACACCCTACATAACATGCACTGTACAAGGCTAGGTTGCTTTTCTCTTTTAAAAACATTTTCAGTGAGTTTATACACTTAGAACTGCTTTGTTGCTTTAAATTAGTTTGGAACAATTTTCCACTATGAGAGTCAATTGTATTTCTTTAACATGTGATAGATAGAAGTTGTTTAGGGATAGGAGTATTTATGCCACAGAAATAGGCATGTGCTACAAGTCATGACCTTTCTTTCTAGAAAGCTGGTTGCTGAACACTTATAAACCCACTGTATTTTCTCATATTATCAAATGTTTTATGACATTCATACTTCCTTTCTTGTTATAGACACAGGAGGTAATAATGGTAGCATATGCCTAGTGAGGGTGCACAAGAAGGGAATTTTAGAATTTTGGGGGAGGAAAATAAACTAGGCAGACATCATAAAATAGTGCAATGAAAGAGGAATATGAAAAAAATGAGTTTTATTGTACAGAATACCCATAAATTCTCATAAAATGTACTTTTAATTTATATTTGACATAGTAGTTATTAGACTCATAAGTGTGATTTGTTTTTTATGTTATCAAAGAAGTATTCATGTCACTATATGCTTAAAGTAGGATAAGTACATAAAAATCATAGATTTTGGCTCGGCGCCTGTGGCTCAATCGGCTAGGGCGCCAGCCACGTACACCTAAGGTGGCGGGTTCGAATCCCCAGTCCGCCGAACAACAATGATGGCTGCAACCAAAAAATGGCCATGCATTGTGGCTGGTGCCTGTGGTCCCAGCTACTTGGGAGGCGGAGGCAGGAGACTCGCTTGAGCCCAGGAGTTGGAGGTTGCTATGAGCTGTGATGCCATGGCACTCTACCCAGGGGGATAGCTTGAGGCTCCGTCTCAAAAAAGAAAAAAAAAAAGAGAATCACCCAAGCCCAAGAGCTAGAGGTAGAGGTTGCTGTGAGCTGTGAGCTATGACACTACAGCAGTCAACTGAGGGCGACAAAGTGAGAATCTGTCTCTTAAAAAAAAAAAAAAAAAGATATGTTGGGCAGCACCTGTGGCTCCGTGGGTAGGACACCAAGGGTGGCAGATTCAAACTCAACCCGGCCAAACTGCAACAACAACAAAAAAATAGCTGGGTGTCGTGGCAGTCACCTGTAGTCCCAGCTACTCGGGAGGCTGAGGCAAGAGAATCGCTTAAGCCCAGGAGTTGGAGGTTGCTATGAGCTATGTGATACCATGACACTCTACTGAGGGCAATAAAGTGAAACTGTCTCTACCAAAAAAAATAAAAGTTTTCTTTTGTTTTACAAAGTCTGTATATCCTAAGTTTATACTGTTTATAAAGTCTACTGTACTATATAATAAGGTCCTAGACCTTCACATTCAAATCTGAGAAACACATTTGATGTAATTCAAATCTGAGAAACACTGCTCAAAACTCTATGAGTGCAAATGGTTAGCTTATAAAACTAAGCTTAAATGGAAATCTGGGAGACACTCTCCCAATATAAATAGAGAATACTGACCTAGTAGAGTTTAACTATGATGCATATTGTAGTCTTAAAAGCAACAACTGACAGAATAGAAAGTTTAAGACCTATTTTTTTTAAATAAAGCACAGCAACTGTAACTAGCCTTTAGCCATGATAAATACCAACTTAGCATAATGAAACGTAGTCTATAATCAATTCCACACCAAAATAAGTACTTACATAATACAAGTTTCTTGACAAGGATACATTATTTTTTCAGATTTTAAGAATGACTTACCTATTCTAGCCCAAGAATATGGAGAGGGGGTGGAGCAGGGGAGGGGAGAAGGGCGGATGGGTGGAGGGAGGGTGACTGGAAAGATCACCTCTATGGTCTGTCTTACAAGGGTATAAGTGAATCTTTCTAAAACTAGAGTGTAAATGTCTTAACACAATAACTGAGTAAATGACACAAAGTCTATGTTAACCAGTTTGAGGAAAATATTTCAAATTGTATATGAAAACACTACACTGTACCCATGTTTGCATTAATGTACACAGCTATCATTTAATTAAAAAAATGACTTACCTCTCCTTCAGACTTTACACCAACCACTTTTCCATTCTGTACAATGATTTCTTCAATTGGTTTATTCAGCATGTAGGTACCTCCATAAATAGCACTTAACCTAGAAAATTGTTAAATCTCAATAATGTGCAATTGTTTCAACTATTAAAGTCTCTTTCCTTAGATCTTAATGATAAGCAATATATGTTTGTTCAATTTCCTTCTAGAAAATATTACATTAATGGTCATTAAAGCATTGATTATATGAAAGAGTTAAAACCATAAATTGATGTTTCAGTCATAGTTATGAATAATGACTCAAATTAAAACACTGAACAGTAATCGGGGGGAGAGGGGCTAGACTATCTAATCCTCTTGCATATAAATAAAACTATGGATTTAAAACCAAAAAAATACTACTAGAAAACACTGGAGAAAGCCTAAAAAATAAGGCAGAAACTGAAGAGACTCTTGAAAGGAACCAACTGGGTGAAATCTTTATGTAGGAACAGAGAGAAAAAAGTAATCTATGGTGATAAAAGTCACATATGAAAGATCTAGTTGCTGGGGACAATATTATTTATGGGATAATATAAGAGAACTTTCTGGGGAAAGAAAATGTTCTATGGCTCGGCACCTGTGGCTCAAGTGGCTAAGGCACCAGCCACATACACCTAAGGTGGCAGGTTCAAATCCAGCCTGGGCCCGCCAAACAACAATGATGACCGCAACCAAAAAATAGCCGGGCATTGTGGCGGGCGCCTGTGGTCCCAGCTACTTGGGAGGCTGAGGCAGGAGACTCACTTAAGCCCAGGAGTTGGAGGCTACTGTGAGCTATGATGCCACCGCACTCTACCCAGAGGTCAGCTTGAGGCTCTGTCTCAAAAAAAAAAAAAAAAAAAAAAGAAAGAAAGAAAATGTTCTATATCTTAATTGGAATTTTAGTCACACAAATCTATACCTCTTTTCTTCAGCCGAGACTGGATTTGAACCTGCCACCCCTGGTTTATGGGGCAGGCGCCCTATTCCTTGAGCCACAGGCACAGCCCTATACTTTTTTTTTTTTTTTTTGAGGCAGTTTTTGGCCAGGGCTGGGTTTGAACCTGCCACCTCCAGCATATGGAGCTGGCACCCTATTCCTTTGAACCACAGGCACCACCCCTTTTTTTTTTTTTTTTGGGAGACAGTCTCACTATATTCCCCTCAGTAAAGTGCTGTAGCATCATAGCTTACAGCAACCTCAAACTGTTAGGTTTAAGCGATTCTCTTGCCTTAGCCTCCCAAGTAGCTGGGACTACAGGTGACTATCACAATGCCTGGCTATTTTTTTGTTTGTAGTTGTCATTGTTGTTTAGCAGGCCCGAGCTAAGTTCGAACCCACCAACCCTGGTGTATGTGGCCAGCACCCTAACCACTGAACTACGGGTGCCAAGCATTTTTTTGTTTTGTTTTGTTTTGAGACAGTCTTACTTAGTCACCCTCAGTAGAATGCCATGGCATCATAGCTCACAGCAACTTTAAACTTTTGGGCTTAAGTGATTCTCTTGCCTCAGCCTCCCATGTAGCTGGGACTACAGGTGCCTGTGACAACACCTGGCTACTTTTACAGGCAGGGTCTCACTCTGGCTCAGGCTGGGCTCAAGCCTGTGAGCTCAGGCAATCCACCCACCTTGCCCTCTCAGAGTGCTAGGATTACAGGCATGAGCCACCACACCTGGCCCCATTTTTTTTTTTTTTGAGACAATCTCACTGTCTACTTAGAGTACTATGGCATCATAGCTCACAACAACCTCAGTTTCTTGGGCTCAAGTGATCCTCCTGCCTCAACCTCCCAAGTAGCTGGGACTATTTTCAGCACCCACCACAATGCCTGGCTAGTTTTTCTATATTTAGTAGAGCCAAGGTCTCACTCTTCCTCAGGCTGGTTCTCAAAATTCATGAGCTCAAGCAACCCACTTGCCTCAGCTATTTAGGATTATAGGCGTGAGCCCAGCACAAGGCCACAAATCTGTACATTTTACTTTTTTTTAAGAGACAGGTCTCACTTTATCTCGGTAGAGTGCTGTGCCATCATAGCTCACAGTAACCTCCAACTCTTGAGCTTAGGTGATTCTCTTACCTCAGCCTCCCAAGTAGCTGGGACTATAGGCGCCCGCCACAACATTCGGCTATTTTTTGATTGCAGTTTGGCCAGCGCCAGGTTCAAACCCACCACCCTCAGTATATGGGGCCGGCACTGCCCACAAATCTATTCATTTATCACACAGAATTTTTTTTTTTTTTTACTAAAGATGTGGGCATTTTCATTGTCCTTGCTTTCAATACAAACAAAAAGCATGTAATTCCTCTAAATATTCTCAATATTAGATATATGTCTAGAATCAGGGAGGTCTTAACTAATAGGCTACCAGAGGCTCTTACCTTGCAAACCCCTGTGGCAGTTCTCCGAGGCCATACAGTGGGTAAAGGTAAGGGCTTTTGCCGTATCTTGCCAAAGACTCACTGTAAAGTTTAATCCTATTAATAGTTTCACAACATGGTTGATCTAAGTAGCTGAGAAAAGGAAATGAATGTTAGAAAAGAGCTGTAGTTTCCATCCTTGGTATTCAATTTAAAGTTATTTATTTATTTATTCTGAGACAGAGTCTCACTTTGTTGCCCTTGGTAGAGTGCCATAGCATCAGAGCTCACAGCAACCTCAAACTCCTGGGGTCAAGTATTTCTCTTGCTTCAGCCTCCCAAGTAGCTGGGATTACAGGCGCCCACTACAACATCCAGCTATTTTTACAGATAGGGTCTCAGTCTGACTCAGGCTGATCTGAAATCTGTGAGCTCAGGCAATCCACCCACCTCAGCCTCCCAGATTGCTGGGATTACAGGCTGAGCCCCTCGCCCGGCCCCTCCAGGACCTTCGGTATTTCACTAAAAAGGTTCCAACACTGATTGGCAACTAGAACCTCTTCTTCCACAATAGGAGATGGCCATGTATTTGTTTTGTTAGAATTTCCACTTGGGAGAACTGGGAAATCCAGTGAGTGAGTATTCCCAGAAAAATACAAATCCAAAAACCAAAATACTTACTCATCAGTTCTGTAAAGTGCAAGAGCATGACCAGTGAAGTCTACAACATCTTGGCCCAAGTCAAATTTCTTATACACATCTCGCATGGTAGTCTTGTTTGGATCGACACCCTCAAAGGTTCTACTATCTTTTTCATCGAAGTTGGCAACGTACACTAGGAATTTCCTGAAGCGGCGTTTTTCAAACAGTCCCATTAAGCCTAAAAAACAATTTTTCAAAAGTACACATTGACAGTAGGGCACAGAAGAAAGAGTGTGAGAGGAAAGGATGAACATGCCAGGTCTTCAACCGAGGAGCCCAACATGCAACTGAAGACACGGAGGTTTGCACTACACAGCTCAGTGTCACAACACGGAAACAAAATAAAATTACAGCAGGTCAGTATAAAGTCTTCAATCTTACCGTACAAGGAATTATAACCAGTATGTAAATGAAATGAAAGTCAACTTATTTTTCTTACTAGGCAAGAGAAATGTGACTCTGAGAAACACCATCAAGCCGAGCACCTGGCGCTGCCCCTTCACTGCCGCACGCTCGGCCCACTGCCCACCACCCTCAACACTCTTCCTTTTCCACATCTGAGCATTTAACGAAAAGAAGCCTGAGACCAAGAACAAGTTCATCTCAACACAATTTAGATGTTGATGCTGCCACTGGCCACCTCCTCGAAGGAAGCCCTAGATAACCAACCCCCTGCTTTTCCACTACAAAACAAATGAAGGGATTCTTGGTTCTTCCCACTAGCCTATATTTCTACTAGTAGAAACAGCCGACACAAAGACAAACAGCCAACCAAAGAGAAAAGTTCTGGCTTTTTCTCTCCTTTCCCCCTTTCCTCAATCAACTGTATAGCTTTTTTTTTTTTTGCAGTGTTTGGCTGGGGCCAGGTTTGAACCCGCCACCTCCGGCATATGGGGCCGGCGCCCTACTCCTTTAAGCCATCTGTATAGCTATTTTTAAAACCTTCCGTTTTAATAAACTCTTAAACGGACTCAGCGCCTGTGGCTCATCGGCTAGGGCGCCAGCCACGTACACCTAAGGTGGCGGGTTCGAATCCCCAGGCCAGGCCCACCAAACAACAATGATGGCTGCAACCAAAAAATGGCCAGGCGTTGTGGTGGGCACCTGTGGTCCCAGCTACTTGGGAGGCAGAGGCAGGAGACTCGCTTGAGCCCAGGAGTTGGAGGTTGCTGTGAGCTGTGATGCCATGGCACTCTGCCCAGGCGGATAGCTTGAGGCTCCGTCTCAAAAAATAAATAAATAAACTCTTAAACGTTTCATTGGTAGCTTAATGTCTGGATACATTTAGTATTATTTCCAAGACTATTTTATAGTTGAAAGAAACAAAACTAAAACCATGAGCCTACTAATAACTGATCTTTTTTTTGTTTGTTTAGCAGGCCCAGGCTGGGTTGGAACCCACCACCCCCTGTGCCTGAGGATGGCACTCTAAACCCTGGGCTACCACTGAAATTTTTTTTAAATAAGATTTACAAGCCAGCTTAATAAATGGACAGAATGCACAGGTAGTAAAGGCATGAGAAGAGAAATATTCTGACATCACACCAGCCCACACAAAGACACAAGATTAACGATTAGAGGCAGGAATAAGACAAAGGGAGACGTGAGTCACTACATCAGTGCACTAAAACTCACACCATACTCTGTTGAAAACTAAAGCTACTATGAAAGGTTTACTGTGAAGTAGCTCCCAAATTTTTTCTTTAATCAGACTAAAAATCTGCCATGTCTTCTTAAACTCCCCTCCCTTCTCTGTTCATTTTACTCCTTTAACCAATCCTTAATCCAAAGGCACCGAAGCCAGTCCCACTGCAGAACCCCATTCTGCAACCTCGGGAGGTGCTTAACTGCTTCTCCACCCTCCTCAGTTGCTATGCCCAGCTCCAAGGAGTGGTCTCATCACCAGGTGAGGTGGATGAGAATCAGATGCCAGATACAAACATTTTAGAGACCTAGCACTCATTCTGGAAATTCCTAAAATCAGAGATGCTGGGAGACAGCAACAGTACCTACTGGAAGATAAGCTTCAACAGAAGGGGGCACTTCTGTTTTGTCTCTTGGCAGGTTGGACAATAGAGTACAGGGGTCAGCTTAGTAACTCAATTAAACACATGTGACTTTAGGGCTGGGTTTCCTCACCCATAAACAGAAACCTTACCCCATGGAGGTGCTTCTAAAGTCAAATAGGAAAATGATATGAAGTATTTAGTACAGAGCCTAAAGACATAGGAAAACACTCAAAAAAAGCACAGCTATTATGAATTACTATGAAAAAGGCTCTGACGCCCCAGCAACAAGCTACATGTCTACAGACAGTCATTTAAACTCCCTCTAATCTTCAAAGGGTAGAGGTTTTCAAACATTTTCTTCACTGATGTATTCCCAATTGCCTAGAACAGTGTCTGGCACATCAATATTTGTGCACTGGATAGACAAGATCCCTAAGATTCTTTTCCCTATAAATCTCGTTATCCTGCCAGGCGCAGTGGCTCACACCTGTAATCCCAGCACTATGGGACGCTGAGGAGGGAGAATCGCTGGAGCTCAGGGGTTCGAGACTCGACTGAGCAAAAGTGAGGCCCCAACTCATGAAAAAAAAAATGGAAAAACCCAGCCAGGTGCAGCGGTAAGCACCTCTATTCCCAGCGGCTTCCAGGGGCTGAGGCAGTGGGATGCCCACAAGCCGGAGTCTGAGGTTGCAGTGAGCTACCAAGCTCAGGGGCACGGGGTGGGACTCTGTGTCAACAAAATTACAAAAAAAAAAAAACCTCATTATCCTGAGAAAATGAAATGAAATGAAATTACTTACTAGATGCCAGAGCTTCTGCTTCAGTGGAAGGAACCTTGTAGATTTTTCCACCCTTATAGACAAAGCTCCCTTCAGTCACTTTAAAATCCAGATAGCGGGTGACCTCAGTATAAAGCAGCATCTTAACCAGCTGACCTAGAAAAGTCACATAATTCCAACTATAACTTAAGTCCTACTACCATTAAGTTACCAGACATAAAAGTAAATCCAATAATACTGATAGCTTCCCAAGTTTTTCTTATCATTGTCCAATAAGTGACAAAAAAATCTCCAAAGCTCCATTTGAAAGAAGACAACCAGAATGCACACTCACTGTGATGCATATTTAGGAAGGATTTTAATGTTACAATTTCAAGGTTAATAATTCTATCAACAAGCTTTTGCAAAAGCTCATGAAACCTTTATCAGAGACTGAGGTTTTGGATTACACCACTATTGTAGGCAAGTCTGCCCTGCTTCAGAGTTTCTACCACATTTTATTTAAAGACAGGCAATTCCCAAAATTTTCCAGGAATTTGTGCTCTTCAATTTTCAAGTCAATTTATATTTATTAAAGTGAACATTAACTTCTGATAAAGCCCAAGATTACAATTAGAAATATCATCTGCGGCTCAGCGCCTGTGGCTCAAGCAGCTAAGGCGCCAGCCACGTACACCTAAGGTGGCGGGTTCGAATCCCCAGCCGGGACCCGGCAAACAACAATGATGGCTGCAACCAAAAAATAGCTGGGTGTTGTGGCGGGTGCCTGTGGTCCCAACTACTTGGGAGGCGGAGGCAGGAGACTCGCTTGAGCCCAGGAGTTGGAGGTTGCTGTGAGCTGTGATGCCACGGCACTCTATCCAGGGGGATAGCTTGAGGCTCCATCTCAAAAAAAAAAAAAGTTTCCTTTGGCTCTGCACCTGTGGCTCAATCGGCTAAGGCGCCAGCCACATACACCTAAGGTGGCGGGTTCGAATCCCCAGCCCAGACCCGCCAAACAACAATGACGGCTGCAACCAAAAAATAGCTGGGTGTTGTGGCGGGCGCCTGTGGTCCCAACTACTTAGGAGGCTGAGGCAGGAGACTCGCTTGAGCCCAGGAGTTGGAGGTTGCTGTGAGCTGTGATGCCATGGCACTCTACCCAGGGGGATAGCTTGAGGCTCCGTCTCAAAAAAAAAAAAAAAAAAGAAAAGAAAAGAAAAGAAATATCATCTGCCTATGAACTAAAAACTTTTAGTCTATCAAAAATAAAAGAAATCTTACTCCTCATACCACAACACTACTATTTTTCAAAAAGTTAGGTTTGGCTCAGCACCCATGGCACAGTGGTTACGGTGCCAGCCACATATCCCGAAGTTGGCAGGTTCAAACCTGTCCCGGGCCAACTAACCAACAATGACAACTGCACCAAAAAACAAAGCCGGGTGTTGTGGCGGGTACCTATAGTCCTAGCTACTTAGGAGGCTAAGGCAAGAGAATCACCTGAGCCCAAGAGTTTGAGGTTGCTATGAGCTCTAACGCCATAGCACTCTACCGAGGGCGACCCAATGAAACTCTGTCTAAAAAAAAAAAAAAGTTAGGTTTGACTTTCTTTTTTTCTTTTTTTTGAGACGGAGCCTCAAGCTATCCCCCTGGGTAGAGTGCCATGGCATCACAGCTCATAGCAACCTCCAACTCCTGGGCTCAAGTGAGTCTCCTGCCTCCGCCTCCCAAGTAGCTGGGACCACAGGCGCC